>CAMZMU010000094.1:0-84368 GCA_947311845.1 Poa pratensis | reverse complement strand
TGCTGAAACAAAGGGTTAAACGTATCGAATGGAAGATGATGTTTGTTTGCATAAAACAGTAGAGAACAATGATTGCAGTAGATTGTATTTCAGATGTAAAAGAATGGACCGGGGTCCACAGTTCACTAGTGGTGTCTCTCCAATAAGATAACTAACATGCTGGGTAAACAAATTACAGCTGGGCAATTGACAATTGATAAGTGCATATAACATGCATGTGTGAGCTGTGGTGTCTACTATGAGATTCATTTGGGCATTACGACAAAGTACATAGACCGCTATCCAGCATGCATCTATGCCTAAATAGTCCACTTTCCGGTTAACATCCGTACCCCTTCCAGTATTAAGTTGCAAGCAACAGACAATTGCATTAAGTAATGTGCGTAATGTAAACAATACATTCATCCTTGAATAAAGCATTGCTGTTTTACCCCTAGTGGCAACAACACATCTACAACCTTAGAACTTGCTGTCACTATCCCAGGTTAAATAGAGGTTGAACCCAACTATCATGCATAAATACCCCCTCTTGGAGTACAAGTATTCACTTGGCCAAGGCTTCAACAAGTAACGGAGAGCATGCAAGATCACAAATGACATAGACATGATAATATAATATTCAGCTCCACATAGGTATCAATATAAGTCAGATCCCAGCAAACACAACATGTAGCATTACAATAAGATGATCTTGATCATGATAGGCAGCTCACAAGATCTAAACATGATGGCACAAGTGGAGAAGACAACCATCTAGCTACTGCTATGGACCCATAGTCCAAGGATGAACTACTCACGCATCACTCCGGAGGCGGGCATGGCGATGTAGAGCCCTCCGGTGATGATTCCCCTCTCCGGCAGGGTGCCGGGAAGAGCTTCAGAACCCCCCGAGTTAGGGTTGACGACGGCGGCGGCAGCGAATATGTTCTGGATGAAAGGCTCGGTGTTTTAGGGTTTTCACGTCTCGGGGAATAAATAGGCGAAGGGGCGATGTCGGCGGACCCCCGAGGGGCCCAAACCACAGGCGGCGCGGTGGGCCCACTGCCGCGCGCCAGGTGGTTTGGCCACCTCGTGGCTCCTTCGTCTCTCCTTCGGACTCCGTGTACGTGCTGGAAAAATAGGGACTTGGCCTTTTGTTTCGTGCAATTCCGAGAATATTTCCAGAAGTAACTTTCTGAAACCAAAAACAGCAGAAAACAGGGAACTGGCACTGTGGCATCTTGTTAATAGGTTAGTCCCAGAAAATGCATAAAAGTGATACGAAGTGTATATAAAACATGTAGCAAATGGTATAATATAAGCATGGAACAGCAGAAATTATGGATACGTTGGAGACGTATCAAGCATCCCCAAGCTTAGTTCTACTCGTCCTCGAGTAGGTAAAACGATAACAACAAATAATTTCTGAGGAGACATGCTTTCACACAATCTTGATCAATATATTGCAAGGCTCATGTCATGAATGAAGTGACTCAAAGCAATGATCTATAGTTTGCTAACAAATAGATAAAGAGTAAACAATGAATCATATAAGCAAAAACTTTTCATGAATAGTACTTTCAAGACAAGCATCAAAAAGTTTTGCATAAGAGGTAACTCATAAAGCAATAGATTCAAAGTAAAAGGCATTGAAGCAACACAAAGGATGATTAAGTTTCAGCATTTGCTTTCAACTTGTAACATGTATATCTCATGGATAGTTGTCAACATAAAGCAATATAACAAGTGCAATAAGTAAATATGTAAGAATCAATGCACACAAAGTTGACACAAGTGTTTGCTTCTAAGATAGAAAGGAGTAGGTAAACTGACTCAACATAAAGTAAAAGATAGGCCCTTCGCAGAGGGAAGCAGGGATTAAATCATGTGCTAGAGCTTTTTAAGTTTTCGAAAGCATATAGAGAGCACAAAATAAGTATTTGAGAGGTGTTTGTTGTTGTCAACGAATGGTAGTGGGCACTCTAACCCCCTTGTCAACCAGACTTTCAAGAGCGGCTCCCATGAAGGACGTTATCTCTACCAGCAAGGTAGATCATCCCTCTTCTCTTTTGTTTACACATGTATTTTAGTTTCTTTATAGATGACACTCCTCCCAACCTTTTGCTTACACAAGCCATGGCTAACCGAATCCTCGGGTGCCTTCCAACATTCACATACCATGGAGGAGTGTCTATTTGCAAAATTAAGTTGCTTACTGATAAATCAGGGCAAAACATGTGAAGAGAATTATTAATGAAAGTTGTAATTAATTGGGGCTGGGCACCCCGTTGCCAGCTTGCAATATGCCACTAGTCCATTGGTGAAAGTCTGTCAGAAGTAAATGACAAGATTGAAAGATAAAACACCACATACTTCCTCATGAGCTATAAAACATTGACACAAATAAGGAGTAATAAAGTTTTGAATAGTTTAAAGGTAGCACATGAAATATTTACTTGGAATGGCAGGAAATACCACATAGTAGGTAGGTATGGTGGACACAAATGGCATGGGTTTTGGCTCAAGTTTTGGATGCACGAGAAGCATTCCCTCTCAGTACAGAGTTTAGGCTAGCAAGGTTGTTTGAAGCAAACACAAGTATAAACCGGTACAGCAAGAATCACATAAAAACATATTGCAAGTATTATAAGACTCTACACTGTCTTCCTTGTTGCTCAAACATTTTACCAGAAAATATCTAGACCTTAGAGAGAACAAATATGCATCCCAAGTCTCAACAAGCTCTACGGTAGTTCTCCACTACTAGGCTTTAACTACATGATGCAAGAGCTTAAACATGATCTACTTGAGAGCTCAAAACAATTGCAAAGCATCAAATCGAAACAAGACAATGATCTACAAGAATGCATATGTCTTTTCCAATACCAACTACT
The DNA here is from genome assembly GCA_947311845.1 of Poa pratensis. Classification (NCBI taxonomy): domain Eukaryota; kingdom Viridiplantae; phylum Streptophyta; class Magnoliopsida; order Poales; family Poaceae; genus Poa; species Poa pratensis. The sequence goes on along the minus strand of CAMZMU010000094.1, from coordinate 81,495 downwards.
ACATGTAGCATTTTCTTTCTTCCAAACAAACACCAATAATTTATTTAAACATAAACTCTCCAAATGATAATATAATGCAGCAAGAGAGTATTTATAAACAAGTGCTAACAGCTCGAAGAGATGCATGAAAAACAGGAGCTAAAAGCACTGCAGTAGCTAGTTAAGAATACTCAACAAATATAAGTGAAGAACATGAGTATTCACATGAAAAAGCGGAGCGTGTCTCTCTCCCACACAAGGATTGCTAGGATCCGAATTTATTCAAACAAAAACAAAAATAAAAACACACAGACGCTCCAAGTAAAGCGCATAAGATGTGAAAGAATTAAAATATAGTTTCACTAGAGATGACCTGATAAGTTTGTTGATGAAGAAGGGGATGCCTTGGGCATCCCCAAGCTTAGACGCTTGAGTCTCTCTGAATATGGTTGGGATGAACCACGGGGGCATCCCCAAGCTTAGGCTTTTCACTCTTCTTGATCACATAATATCACCCTTCTCGCTTGATCCTTGAAAACTTCCTTCACACCAAACTCAAGACAGTTCTCATTAGAGGGTTAGTGCATAATCAAAAATTCTCATATTCTGTAATGATACAATCAATCCCAAAGCTTCTGGACATTAGCTACAGCCACCAATGCTTTGTGGAGCAAAGAAATCCACACAAACACAGTAAAAGAGCGAATGCAAAACAAAAGGCAGAATCTGTCAAAAACAGAACAGTCTGGAATGACGAATTTTTTCGAGGCACTTAAGTTGCTCAGATGGATCTGGCCTAAAATAATGAAAGTTGCGTACATATCTCAGGAATATGCGTGATTTTTTCAGAATTTTTTGAATTTTCTACAGGGAGATAAGCTCAAATCCGTGACAGCTAAAAATCTGTCACTGCGCAGAAATCCAAATCTTGCATCAACTTTCAATATAGAACTTTACTTGGCACAACATTGCGATAAAATAAAGATACAAAGGAGTTGCTACAGAAGTAACAAAACTCCTTGACTCAAAGAAAACAAAAATAACAGCAAATAAAAACGATGGGTTGTCTCCCATAAGCGCTTTTCTTTAACGCCTTTCAGCTAGGCGCAGAAAGTGAAAATCAAGTGTTGTCAAGAGAAGAAGCATCAACGGAGAGTTTAGAAGTTTTCTCAACGATGCATTGCACTTTATCTATGTAAGTTTCAGAAACTCCCCTTTCATTACTTTTAGGTAAACTATCCTCATCAAATAAATTTTCAGGCACAATCCAATTAAAGTTCTTTTCTAGTGCCTCATGCATTCCTGCAATCTTAAAAGGAATTGGTATTTTATTCTCTCCTTCATAACTAGTTTCTTTAGTGTACTTGGATCTTTCCTTCTCTAATTTTTCAAGTATATTGGCGATATCAATGTAATAACCAAGCATCCTATATCGCATAAAAACTTTTCTAGCTTCACTAGCTACATCTCCAAATTCTTTGAGAAGGGTTTCTAAAACAAAATCCTTCTTTTCCCCCTCTTCCATATCATGAAGTCTAAGAAACATATGCTGCATTATAGGGTTAAGGTTAACAAACCTAGCTTCAAGCATGTGGACTAAGGAGGCAGCAGCAATTTCATAATTAGGGGCAAGTTCTACCAAGGATCTATCTTCAAAATCTTTCAGCTTGCTAACATGACTAAAAAATTCTTCAATGTTGTCTCTTCCAATGATAGACCCACTCCACAGTAATCTTTTAAATACTTAGGGAGCAGCATGATAAAATAAAAACTAAAATAAAAAATGCAAGTAACTAATTTTTTTGTGTTTTTGATAAAGAGAGCAAACAAGACTAAATAAAAATAAACTAAGCAAGACAAATAACAAAGTAAAGAGATTGGGTGTGAGAGACTCCCCTTGCAGAAGCAATTCGGTTTTCCCCGGCAACGGCGCCAGAAAACGTGTTGCTAGCTCTAAGTTGACGAGGGAATATCTCCCGGCAACAGCAGAAACAATGCTTGTACGTCACACGTCAGTTGGGAACCCCAAGAGGAAGGTATGATGAGTGCAGCAGCAAGTTTTCCCTCAGTATGAAACCAAGGTTTAATCGAACCAGTAGGAAAACGAGGTTTGCTTCGAAGGTGTTGGTGAAGGAGTGTAGTGCGGCGCAACACCAGGGATTCCGGTGCCAACGTGGAACCTGCACAACACAATCAAATTACTTTGCCCCAACTTAACAGTGAGGTTGTCAATCTCACCGGCTTGCTGAAAACAAAGGGTTAAACGTATCGAATGGAAGATGATGTTTGTTTGCATAAAACAGTAGAGAACAATGATTGCAGTAGATTGTATTTCAGATGTAAAAGAATGGACCGGGGTCCACAGTTCACTAGTGGTGTCTCTCCAATAAGATAACTAACATGCTGGGTAAACAAATTACAGCTGGGCAATTGACAATTGATAAGTGCATATAACATGCATGTGTGAGCTGTGGTGTCTACTATGAGATTCATTTGGGCATTACGACAAAGTACATAGACCGCTATCCAGCATGCATCTATGCCTAAATAGTCCACTTTCCGGTTAACATCCGTACCCCTTCCAGTATTAAGTTGCAAGCAACAGACAATTGCATTAAGTAATGTGCGTAATGTAAACAATACATTCATCCTTGAATAAAGCATTGCTGTTTTACCCCTAGTGGCAACAACACATCTACAACCTTAGAACTTGCTGTCACTATCCCAGGTTAAATAGAGGTTGAACCCAACTATCATGCATAAATACCCCCTCTTGGAGTTACAAGTATTCACTTGGCCAAGGCTTCAACAAGTAACGGAGAGCATGCAAGATCACAAATGACATAGACATGATAATATAATATTCAGCTCCACATAGGTATCAATATAAGTCAGATCCCAGCAAACACAACATGTAGCATTACAATAAGATGATCTTGATCATGATAGGCAGCTCACAAGATCTAAACATGATGGCACAAGTGGAGAAGACAACCATCTAGCTACTGCTATGGACCCATAGTCCAAGGATGAACTACTCACGCATCACTCCGGAGGCGGGCATGGCGATGTAGAGCCCTCCGGTGATGATTCCCCTCTCCGGCAGGGTGCCGGGAAGAGCTTCAGAACCCCCCGAGTTAGGGTTGACGACGGCGGCGGCAGCGAATATGTTCTGGATGAAAGGCTCGGTGTTTTAGGGTTTTCACGTCTCGGGGAATAAATAGGCGAAGGGGCGATGTCGGCGGACCCCCGAGGGGCCCAAACCACCTGGGCGCGGTGGGCCCACTGCCGCGCGCCTGTGGTTTGGCCACCTCGTGGCTCCTTCGTCTCTCCTTCGGACTCCGTGTACGTGTTGGAAAAATAGGGACTTGGCCTTTTGTTTCGTGCAATTCCGAGAATATTTCCAGAAGTAACTTTCTGAAACCAAAAACAGCAGAAAACAGGGAACTGGCACTGTGGCATCTTGTTAATAGGTTAGTCCCAGAAAATGCATAAAAGTGATACGAAGTGTATATAAAACATGTAGCAAATGGTATAATATAAGCATGGAACAGCAGAAATTATGGATACGTTGGAGACGTATCACCCACTTCTTCTAGCAGCTCACATTTCTTGGAAGTTTGCCTCCAAGTAACATAGACCACAAAACTTTGATCCAAACGTTGTTGAAATTTTAGCAGAGACCCAGTAACAAAGACCACAAAACTTTGATCCAAACTTTGTTGAAATTTTATCAGAGACCCCAAATGGCTCAATCCCGTGCTCCGAAACTAGCACGCTGTGCCACACCCGAATATGTGGCTGCATTAAGCAAAGTGGTGCAGCTCACTCCCAACTAGCAATGTGTCACTTCCACAACCAACTAGTATGAATGGGCCAAATGGGAATTTCATAATTTAGTTGGGCTTTAGACTGTGGCCCAAGTACAAGCCCATTACTAAAATTTCAGCAGTTTGTTCATAATTTTATCTATATGTTTTATTTATGATTTTGCATGCTCTCTGATGCTAGTGACTGCTTCGGCCAAGTAGTTGCTAGTGTCTAAAAGATCAGATATTTATGCTAGATAGTAGGTTCATGTCTCCAATTGCCTGGGCTCGAGGTGACACAAACGACTAAGCCTTTGGATATGTTGTTGCTATTAGGGATAAAACATCGGTGTTCAAATTCATTGATTACATTGCACACTTTTCTGATCGCAATAATATGTTGATTGCAACTTAGTACTTTGACATGCTGGATAGTGATCCCGGGGTGGATTATTAATCATATATCCAACTAGCAAGCGGTTCATGTATGTAGTTGTAACTAGCAAGATGGCCCTCGCAAATGCGAGGGCATTAAATTTGTGGTGTTGTAGACGATGCAAAAAAAGGAAATTTAAATCATAACATTATATAACTATGGTAAATACTATAATAGATAAAATATGTCATGCCTGGAATCTTTTAATTTATTGGAAAGTAGCTATCCTGGTTTCTAAAAAATATTGTATCACATATTTGAAAAATTCATTTATTTTTAACCATGGGTAATGATACGTCTCCAACGTATCCATAATTTCTGCTGTTCCGTGCTTATATTATACCATTTGCTACATGTTTTATATACACTTCGTATCACTTTTATGCATTTTTTGGGACTAACCTATTAACAAGATGCCACAGTGCCAGTTCCCTGTTTTCTGCTGTTTTTGGTTTCATAAAGTTCCTTCTAGAAATATTCTCGGAATTGCACGAAACAAAAGGCCAAGTCCCTATTTTTCCAGTACGTACACGGAGTCCGAAGGAGACACGAAGGGGAGCCACGAGGTGGCCAAACCACCAGGTGGCGCGGCAGTGGGCCCAGCCGCGCCTGCCTGTGGTTTAGGCCCCTCGGGGGTCCGCCGACATCGCCCCTTCGCCTATTTATTCCCAGAGACGTGAAAACCCTAAAACACCGAGCCTTTCATCCAGAACATATTCGCTGCCGCCGCCGTCGTCAACCCTAACTCGGGGGTTTCTGAAGCTCTTCCCGGCACCCTGCCGGAGAGGGGAATCATCACCGGAGGGCTCTACATCGCCATGCCCGCCTCCGGAGTGATGCGTGAGTAGTTCATCCTTGGACTATGGGTCCATAGCAGTAGCTAGATGGTTGTCTTCTCCACTTGTGCCATCATGTTTAGATCTTGTGAGCTGCCTATCATGATCAAGATCATCTTATTGTAATGCTACATGTTGTGTTTGCTGGGATCTGACTTATATTGATACCTATGTGGAGCTGAATATTATATTATCATGTCTATGTCATTTGTGATCTTGCATGCTCTCCGTTACTTGTTGAAGCCTTGGCCACGTGAATACTTGTAACTCTAAGAGGGGGTATTTATGCATGATAGTTGGGTTCAACCTCTATTTAACCTGGGATAGTGACAGCAAGTTCTAAGGTTGTAGATGTGTTGTTGCCACTAGGGGTAAAACAGCAATGCTTTATTCAAGGATGAATGTATTGTTTACATTACGCACATTACTTAATGCAATTGTCTGTTGCTTGCAACTTAATACTGGAAGGGGTACGGATGTTAACCGGAAAGTGGACTATTTAGGCATAGATGCATGCTGGATAGCGGTCTATGTACTTTGTCGTAATGCCCAAATGAATCTCATAGTAGACACCACAGCTTACACATGCATGTTATATGCACTTATCAATTGTCAATTGCCCAGCTGTAATTTGTTTACCCAGCATGTTAGTTATCTTATTGGAGAGACACCACTAGTGAACTGTGGACCCCGGTCCATTCTTTTACATCTGAAATACAATCTACTGCAATCATTGTTCTCTACTGTTTTATGCAAACAAACATCATTTTCCATTCGATACGTTTAACCCTTTGTTGTTTAGCAAGCCGGTGAGATTGACAACCTCACTGTTAAGTTGGGGCAAAGTAATTTGGTTGTGTTGTGCAGGTTCCACGTTGGCACCGGAATCCCTGGTGTTGCGCCGCACTACACTCCTTCACCAACACCTTCGAAGCAAACCTCGTTTTCCTACTGGATCGATTAAACCTTGGTTTCATACTGAGGGAAAACTTACTGCTACACTCATCATACCTTCCTCTTGGGGTTCCCAACTGACGTGTGACGTACAAGCATTGTTTCTGGCACTATTGCCGAGGAGATATTCCCTCATCAACTTAGAGCACCAGGTAACGCTATTTTACACATATTTTTACTCTCTACCACCCATCACCCATTCCTCAGTGTAGTCTCTCACTAACACATATTTGTTTTGTCATGTGACAATGATAGCATGACTTTGATTCCACATAGATTCATGCAACATACTAAGTTAAAAAATATATTCTTGGATGGTACATAGTTTGAGCATTTTAATCAATCAACAATTTACTTCGAGTCATCTCACAAGTAATCTTTTTAATCGCTCTGCAAAACTCTAACCAACATGTTAATATCCCTCGGCGTAACATCCTCATGCTACCCCATACTATAGGTCGATTACTTGATTTGCATGTTTAAACATGACTATGCAACTATGGACCAAATTGTTTGGGCAATTTCATTAGTCCTAATTTTTCTACATGTATGAAATTCCAGTGATGTCTTCTCTTAAATTATCAGAATAAGAAACCAAATAATGTTCCTCACAAAAGCCAAACGAAACTTGGATAAAGTTACCCTTAATCATATCATAAGAAAATCATAGGAACTCTTTAGATATAATTATTTTTCAAACTTTTATACTCAAAGCATTTATTATATTTAGAGTCGAGTGTGACTTCTATTTATTTTTGAAAATATTTATTTTTGAAAGGGAAAATCCTGGATCTATTGGAAATTTCTAAGAATAATTTTTTAAATTAACTTTGGAGTTAGTTTCAACCAAAATGGTAGCATATCAGTTATAATAGAAGATCAAATATTATCAACGACCTATCGACAACCCATCCTGTTAGTGTTGACCTTTTAGTTTAATTCTGCAATCTATACAATCACTGCATGATGTTGATATATCACGTTGAAGTAAATTCATGAAATGTGTTTTTTTAGGTTTAAATGTGTTTCAGTTGTGATGAGTTTAAATTATATTATTAACCTTTATACACTTTCGAAAGATTTATCATTGGTACAATTATCATGATCAATTGACCAATGTTTTCTTAAGTACAACTATGAAAATATATGATTTGTTCAGACACAATTATTTGTATTAAACCCACAAGAATGCTTCATAAATATATATACTGTACTATTTTATTTTACCTGATCTGGTTCACCTGCTTTTGTTGTACATCGCTGGTGAGGGGTTCAATCGATCCAAATTCGATCTTGTACATGTGTATGCATGCCATGCATCCTCTAGCTGCTTGCCCTTGCCGGTGCATGGAATTGCATACGTACAGTACAGGTCGGTGTATGTATGCACTCCTTTTATTCGATTGAGCTAGCTAGCTAACCTTGCCAACCATTCTAAACTTATTGTCGTAGCAACGTGATGCATGTTGGCGGAGATCAATAAAACGCATCTGGTTCGCGGCACCGGTGGCCGCACGGCCGGCTGGCTAATCTCTTTTTTTATTAGACGCACGTACGGTGGGTCTAATTGCAAGCACCCTGTGGTACGCAAGACAGATTCCAAGCCGGATCGTGTCAAACGAACATGCACTTTTACACGATTATGTTTATCTATATCTATATCTATACCTAATAATAAAAACATTAAGATTTCTTGTGGTACGTCATTTTTTTCCGATTTTACCCTCCCACCAAATCACATATTTACCCACCACTGCCACCCATAAGTCGTATACCGGTTCGTTTTTTTTCCCGTCCGCTGCTCACATCATCGATTCCTGACCGGCCCAGCCCACCAACGAACAAAGCCCACCTCCACAACCGACGGTCAAGTACTCCAGCTCGATCCCTCCAGCTCGATCCCCTCTCTCGATCCGAACTCGAGCTGCTCGATCCCTCCAGCTCGATCCCCTCGATGTCTCTCCCTCGATGTCTCTCCGATCCAAACTCGGAGGAAGGAACGGCGACGTGCGTCACGCCGGGCCAGCGCTAGACCCCAGGTCGCCGAACACCGTGAGCTTCCGAGGTGAGCCGGCCATATCGGGCGTGCCGTGGCGGCGCCATGGCTCCAATACGCCGCCACCGGCCAGATCGTCGCCGACGAGTATGGATGCGGAGCGCGACGAGCGTCCGGTGCAGGCTCACGCGTCCTTGGTTTGAAGCTCCAAGTCCGATGACTTGTTCTAGGATGCCTCTGCACCCGCGTCGACACCATCCTCGAGGAAACGCTATTTCGTTGCCACTACGGTACTTGCCGAGCTCGACCACGATCTTCGATTTCTTTTCTTTTGTTTGCTGGTGACGGCGTGCTGGATGGACCTTGATGTTCTGGTCTGCTCGATGCTGGTGATGCAATGTGGTGCTCTGCTAGCTGTAGCTTGTTGTCCCTGGGCCGCAGCGTCTCTGTGTTCACTCTCCACTGGCATCATGTCTTTGTGTTCTCCGGTGATGTGGATGCTCCGATGATGCTTGTGTATGTTTAAAATTAGATCGATAAATTATGCCTGCTAGATCGGATCAAAATTACGTGTGCAATTTCTGTCATTAATGATTAATTATTTTCTACATCTGTCAAAGTTATCAAGTGTTCGAATTATTTGTGTCAAAGTGATTAAGAGTCAGAATCATTTTTGCAAAAAAAAAGGACACAAGATGGGGGTGCTGTTGGGCTGTTCTTAGTATGCCTTTCTTCTCTCCCGTTGCAACGCACGGGCATATTTGCTAGTCTCTCTAAAATCCTGACCGTAACTTATAGATCTAACGGTTAAACTAATTTTGATGATGTGGATTAACGTGGTGTCTCGAAAAACTCCCTAATTTTGCTTTTTAGTATATAATAGATAGATAGATAGATGTATAGATAGATAGAAATAGATAGATAGATAGATGACCAATAAAATACTACAATGAACTATAGCTTCTCATTATAGCATTGCCATGCCCCTCACATTTTATCAATTGACTATCTGTAATTTGCAACGGTCTCGCATAATATATAATAGAAAAGGGCTCCTAGCTAGTAAGAAAAATGAAAATTTTCAACTAATTATTTGGATGGATGTAGTGTCAGCGGGGAGCATGACACAAAACCTATTACACCTCCTTATTTCCAATTTAAATACAATAAAGCTACCTCCTCGGCAGCAGGCTTGGGATGAACGGCACGCCGTACTTGGGGATGAACTGTTGTCCATTGATGAATGCATTGACGGTGAATTCATTCTGGGCTTCCTCGTACGTCACATTCCTGATGCCGCCCCACTTGACGCGTCTGCTGGTGTCAGCGCCAGGCCCGTGGTTGTTCACCTCTGCATAGAAGAGTGTGTTCAAGGCAAAACTGCTTTCGTTCCATGGGAGCCACCCCGTCGGGTCGACGAACGCTCCGAGCTCGCTTTGGATGTAAATCGTCCGCGAGTACTCCTTCCACGGCCGCCCCAAGTTGGTCCTCACGAGAGTGCCCGCCGGCGCTTCTAGCAAGTCGGGGTGAGCCGCCACGGTGCAGTTGTGTAGCACCGTGCCACCGGCTGACATCCTCCTGCGCCGCCCCTGGGCCGTGATCGTGTTTGACTGGCCGTCCATGGGCCTGCGCACCTGGATGAGGCAGTTTTGAAACACCGCCTGCGAGTTGCCGAAGATGAAGTCGACGGTGCCAGAGATGGTGCAGTCGCGGAAGAATTGGCGATTGGCGTGCGTGTACAGCGTGTCTTGGAATCCGTCGAACGTGCACCGGTGGAACACTGCCTGATCGCTCTGCACGCGGAGTGCCACGGCCTGGTGCTTGGCAGGCCCCGCCGTGTTCTCAACCTTGATGTCCCTCATGAAGAACCCGTCCCCGATAGCCTCTGCGTGCATTTAATTAATTACATGGTCAAGCTTCAGTTACCGTATTCAAAATTGAGCATGTAATAATGGATCAGAAGTGAACTCACCCATGGTGGCCGTGTCCTTGGTGTGGAGGTTCATCATGGTGTTCTTACTGCCGGTTATGACAGTCTTGGAGGTACCATCGCCAATCATTGCGAGGTTGGTGACATGGCCGGGCACCAACACGTGCTCCCTATAAATGCCGGTCTTCACGTAGATGATGTAATTCTGCGCACTCTTGCGCGGCACCCTGGCAAGCGCTTCGTTGATGGTCTTGAAGTCGCCGCTGCCATCCGCCGCCACCGTCACGTTAGGCTTTAACTCCACCACCAGCCCCACGTGTATCGACTTGATGTCTTCCTGCAGCGTCGCCGCCGGTGCAAGATGCAAGACGCCCAGGATATCCTCCGTGAGCTTTAGCGAACTGCGAAGCGCAACGCGCATCTTGGCCTCTATCTCCTCATCCTCGAGCCCCTCCAGACATGTATCCTGAAACGTTAGCACGGCGCTGAGCCAGGTCCTGAGATCACCGACAACGCCAGAACTCTCTCCTTGAAGGAGCCTTGCCAGGGACGCCTCAACCTCCTCAATGCTGTACCCGAGCAGCTCCACGCAGTTGTGCAGCCCGCGTCTGGTGCGCTTATTCATGTTCTGGAGGCCGTCGATGAGCCCTTTGGACACGCCGACAACGCCTCGGAGATCTTTGGCCACCTCTGATAGCTCCTTCACAAGCTTCTCCGGCACCCAGAGCTCGTCGCCGGCGCCAGCGCCGCTCAAGTGGAAGGCCAGAGTCACGGCCATTAACAGGACAGCCGACGAGCAGACGTACTTAGCACCCTTGTTCATTGTGTATTGATCTGATGATTTTTTTCCTTTGTTTTTCGTAGAGAAGAAGAAGCCAAGCGCATGTATATATGGCATGCATGTATGGAAAGAGCCAGAGCCGGAACCTATATTGCATGCATGCATGTATGGAAAGAGCCGATCCGGGCCAATTAATCAATAGCTGGCACATTTCGTGGGCGTGATTATAAATAGAAGGAAGGGGAATAATAATACAAGGCGGTGTCCTTTTTTGCAAGAAAGAGGAATACAAGGCGGCGTCCTGGGCGATCAATTCCAAACGAGAGAAAGAACAATTTCCAAGTTTATGTACTTTCCATATGTGCACTTGTGTTTCTTTCTTGGGCGCTGCTACCCTGCTAGGGATCGGCCTCCGATATGTGCACTCGTTTGGAATTGTCTAGCCGTACGATTGGAAGCAGGCAGTACGTCCGATATTCAACCAGCTCCGCGTGGGACAGATCATGCATGATTGTCGTCAATTAAAACTTTCCTATTAACTGCTTCTGATAACTCTTTCCTGAGACCATGCATGCATGTATGGAAAGAGACGATCCGGGCCAATCATAGTCTTGGGCGTGATTAGAATAGAATCCTGGGCGATCAATTCCAAACCAGAAAGAACAATTTCCAAGTTTATGTACTTTTCATATGTGCACTTGAGTTTGTTTTTTCAGTTACTATTTCGGCACAGAAAACTACTAGTAGTAGTATTTTATTTGTTTTCATGATGTTTCTTTTAATTTTGTTTGAGGAGAGAGGAGAGGCATGGCGATGCCTCCTGCGTGGATTCAGATACAACCTTTTTTTCTCTATCTATACATAGATAGAGCCACGCATGCATCGACCGCTTAGCTCCCTCTCTTGGACCGGGCCGGGCTGTTCCCACGCCACACGCCAAACATCCACAAACAAAAGTTTAGTTTGGGCATCCATGATACTGTATTATAAAATTCTCAAAATCAGAATTCATGACACGGATAAAAGAAACAAAACAGACAAATCAAATAGTGCCAAAATGCTCAAAATTGATCAAACGTGTAAGGGGTGAGAGAGCATCTCCACCCGCGCTCCTTGGTCAGCCCAATGACACGAATACCAGCCCCTCCTTGCTGCTTGTTGGGCACCAAGGAAGAGTCATGATCTACGGCCACTCCCTATATATCACCCGCAGCCGCACTGCCTGAAGCGTCGCGTTGCTGGGCCGGTCCATTACTTTCTTTCTTCTTTTCTATTACTCTTATCGTTTCTTTTTCTTTTTCGTCCTTTAATCTTTATTTTTTCTATTTATTTTCTTTTCTCTTTTTTCCAATTCGTATGATTTTTCAAAAAAAATCGAAAATTGTTCAAATTTAAGATTCTGTTCATATACGAAAAATGTTAAAATTCAAGATTTTTTTCATATAAGAAAAATGTTCCAATTAAAAATTTGTTCACATTCAAAATCGTTCCAATTCGAATTTATACAAATTTTGAATGTGAACAATTTTTGAATTTCAACATTTTAAATTTAACAATTTTTGAATTTGAACAACTTTCGAATGTAAATAATTTTTGAACGTGAACAATTTTCGAATCTGAATATTTTTCAAATCTATTTTTTGTAATTTTGAAGAACTTTCAAATGTGAACAAACTTCAAATTTGAATATTTTCCAAATATCAAATTTGAATATTTTCCAAACTCTGATTTTTATTCGAATCTCACATTTTCTCAGAAATTGAAAAAAGTGAAACTTAAAGAAAAGAAAAACCAAAAACAAACGTACAGAACAATACAGAAACAAAGAAAAAAGAATGAAAAAAACATAAGAGCGAAGAAAAAAAATGAAAACTCGTCGAATGGGCCGGCCCATTAGAGGGTGCCCTTCAGGCGGCGCTAGCGTGGAGCGCCGCCTACGGGCGATGTATAGGCGCACCCTGATCTACGTCTGGAAATCTGGTATGGTGATTGGGTACTACTGGCCATGCCAAAAGCTGGAGCCCGGCCTAGGGTATTCCATGTAGGTCTTGAACGGACGCGTCAGGATTTTGGTGGGAATTAAGCCCTCGAGCCTTTTGGATGGTGCCAGTGTAGGTGACATATACCGCTCATTTGTTCCATGACCCATAGGTTTGACGCGCGACCTTGGGTCTCTAATTAGGGATAAAAGTGAAGTCCCCGGTAGTGTCCTTGGGGGTTCCCGCCAGGTCACGGATGCATGGCTTGGAAAGGTTAGGGTAGATCTATAGCCTGCGTCAGCGTGGGTGACATGGTTGAATCTGTGGAAGTGATCGCCCTGCATGGTGGTGATAAAATATAGATTTACCTTGATGTTCAGGTCACCCAATCTGTACAGCGTGCACACCCTCTATCTCGTGCGGCAACAATCGATGGATAGTTTTGACGATCTCACAGCAATCTTACTCCCGAAGATCCTTCGTATCGAGGTGGATGACGAGTTCCTTAGTGTTGTATGGGAAGGGGAGGAGAGAGCTCGAACCTTCCACCGCCTCTGAACCTTGTGGCGCGGTGAACCCCATCCCCCTTGAGACTGTCACAATCGACGTTATCAAAAAGACATTTTTATGGGACGGATGGGAGAGGAGACAACATGGAGGGTAAACGATAGAAACTTGAAGGGACTGGAGAGTGGAGTGAAGCAGAGCGGACGAGAAGCCAAGGTTTGGTCTATCTTGGGATGGTCAGATGTGGCATGCATGTATGGGCATCTCCAGACAGCCCCATATCCGGCCCACATATGCGTCATCCCAGTCGGCCTTGGGTGGTGGCGTTCTAGACCCGCCGTCCGCCGGCGCCACGTCAGGAGTTCCCCGCTCCACTCCGGTGCTGGTGCAGGCGCCTGGGGGATGGCCGGTGCTGCATGTGCGCCAGCCACACAGGACGGCCAGGAGGACCAAGGTTCCCACGGTGAGAAAGCCGGCCGTGAGGGTGACGGTGTTGTGGGCTCGTCGTCCTCTGTCACGACGTCCTCCTCGTCCTGCTGCGGCTCAGCCACCATGGCCTCCTGATCAGTCACCATCGACTCCTTCTCCCGCTCCGGATCGGCCACCACCACCTCCTTCTCAGGCAGCAACATCGCGAGCGAGTTGTGGGCGGGGCTGGGCGAAGAGTATGTGAGAAACGTGCGACCGAAGACAAGGATTATAGTCATGCGAAGCGGCGCCAACGCCACCCCGAAACAACGCGGCGACGATTGCGTATCAACACAAACCGCCGTGTTCCCACGTGACGGAAAGTTGAAAGGGCGGCGAGTCAGCACCCGCAAGGTGTTTGATCGTATGCTAGCATTTTTGTCCCGTTTGCGGGCGGGCTTTGGGGTGTGCCGTTGTGTGCTGCACACTCCATTCAGGCGGACACATGTCCATGAAGGGGATCATACATAGAAAACAAAAAAATCCTACCGACGATAACCCGAAACTAGCCAAGATCTATAACTATGCAGATATACTATATGGAGGAGAACGGAGTACATACCCTTGTAGACCAAAAGCGGGATTACGTTCCCGCACAAAAGTTGTCGATGAAGCCGACGAAGCCGACCTCAAGGTCGTGTAGAGGAAGTAGATGTACTCGCAGCGCTACCCGAGTAGCGCCTCGTAGTTCCACACATGTACAGTAGATGACGACCTCCGGCTCTAGATCCAGCAGAGCAGCGGAAGCAGAAGAATGGATCTAGCAGCACGGTGGTGTGCGTATAGTAGAGAGACTTCCCTCCCCGTACGCAGCTCCAGAAACAGAATCACGCTCAAGGTAGGAGAGAAGAAGAAGGAGATGGGTGAATTTCCAAGGCATGGGGAGTCCCCTATTTAAAGGAGGAGGAGGGAGGCCACACCCATCGGCTAGGCCATGTGGGACTATTACCACATGGCCACCGCCGGCCATGGGGTGCGCCGACCCCTAGGTAGGCCCCATTCGGCCCACCTAGGGCGGCTGGCCCTCCTCTCCCTTTTTTTCATTTTCCCTTTTGGGGTTTTTCCCTACTAAGGCCCATTTAGGTTTAATGCCTTTAAAAATTCGAAATTAAATAAATAAAAAATATATTTAATCACTAATAACATTTATTAATATTAAATACATATTATTTAATTCATTTGGGCTTCGAAACATATTTCATTGCCTCCGATCAACATCAGACATGTCCCGGAACACTTCCGGAGTCTCCGGTTTCTTTCTCTCTTATATCCAATCTAATTAAAACGTCACCTACCCTTAAGTGTGCTACCCTACGGTTCGGGATCACTCGAGACATGATCGAGACATGTTCTCCGATCAATGACTAACAGCGGGATCTGGATACCCATGATAGCCCATGTGCGTCCACGAAAGTCTTTATTGTTTGAACCTTTAGACGTCCAGTCTCATCCTTTTGCCTAGAGATACTTAGATTGTCCGAGCATCATTCTCTGGTATAACGATTACCGAGCATGATCTCATTATTGACAAATCTATCTTTACTCGTCTGTGATATTACATCCCCGTGACCTAGTCACATGCTTGCTAGCTCATTGATGTAATTTCACTGAGTGGGCCCAGAGTGTCTATCCTGCTATATGGATTGGTAAATCCCGCTATTGATCACTCGCCTCCACTGCATCCTTTGGATACCCGAAAGTGTCACCTTTATTGTCGCGCTATATAAGACATGCCGTTTGATGCAATCAAACCACCTTCCAGAAGCAGCGATTTGATATGACCTCACAGTCGAAGAAATGAGCACTACGTTTCTATATCTTTTGGGTATGTCCATCACATCATTCACCTAATGACATGACTCCGTTGTCAACCGACGTAATTATCCATGATCAGAAACCTTGATCATCTGTTGCCCAACGGACTAGTTAAATAGAGCCTACTAGGGATCTGGTTGTTTACATACCACACGTGTATTAATGTTTTAGCATGGTACAAAAACATATTATGAATAACTGAGATATGACAAATAAAATCACTTTATTAATTGCCTCTAGGGCATATCTGAAAGTGCATGTGTTGCCCCATGCGTGGTTTTGGTAATTAATGACAATCTGTATGGACTAATGTTTGCATTGAGTTATCCTTATAGATCTCGTCCATGGGAAAAGATTGGAGTTCATATGTTGGACTCTAGAACATAAAGGGATGACCAAGGTTCTATCCAATGGTTTATATAAAGAATGGTCATCTAGACTTGAGCATATTACAAGTATGTCTTGAAGGATTCAAGACATCATCTTTGTGACAAGAGAGAAGATTAAGAAGTGCAAGTTCAATATGATTCGTCTTGGAAGATATCATTGGATTGAAGCTTGCAATGGATACATGAAGATGGAGCTTAGCAAGGCTTTCCCATAACGGAGTATGGGGGAGTATTTGGAGAAATCTTCATCAAGCATGTGCTAGCAAGCACAATCAAGAAAGGTGTTCCAATTTAAGGGAGTCAAGATCGTCATCTAGCTCAAGTGGAATGCGCAAGGCAAAGGTATGATCTTGATAGGGTTTATATTTTACCGGTATCATGGTGTTAGTGGGAGACCGGGTTATAGGATAGACGGCGTACTATCAAGAGGGGCTCTCAAGTGAGTAACTTGATCGCATCTTTTTGGAGAGCTCAAACCTTCGCGTACTTGGCATATCATCTTTCTTGGTTCTTATTTGGCTTTTATCCATGTGAGAATTTAGAGCTTGTGTTCATCTCCATACCAACTTCTAGTTCATCAAAAAACGGATTTCATATGCATATCTTGTTGGGTTTTTGATGTTGGATGTTTTACCGGTTTATCTTTTCTAGAGAGGTCAAACTCTCTCCTTGTGGTTTCCTACTCACATGATGGACTATGATGTGTATATGCATGATCTTGTAAGTCTTGTGAGTATCTTCGAAACAAGCCCAAGATCATAGAAAATGGAGTCCGGATAAAAACATATTGCGGTTTTGGTTTGGAGGTTTATCGTTGTTCTTTTATCAAGAGGTCTAACTTTTACCCATTTGGTTTTATCCTCCATTGTTGGACTATGATGTTTCTCTGCATGATATTGTAAAGCTCGTCATTGCGATTCCAATGAGCACAAGAACATCGAAAATGAAGTCCGAATGATCAAGATATGAGCGTTTTCGTGTTGGGTATGTTTGTAGTTTTTCTAGGCCAGCCTGGCCGGGCCCGAGGCCGGCCCCTAGGCCGGGCGCCTCTATTGGTAGGCCGGCCTAAAGGCCAGCCTGGCTGGCTCCGAGGCCGGGCTCGTGATTTCTGGGCATAACGGTTGGTTTTCGGGGAACCTATTTAAGGGGCCTTCTTCGCCAATGGTTCCCTAACTTCTTGAGCTTGTTTTTTCCCTCTCTCTCCTCTATTGTTGACCTTTGGAAAAGCTTGCCCCCTCAATCCCTCCCATGATTCTTGCATATCTTTGAGGGAAAAGTGAGAGGAGATCTTGATCTACATTTCCACCAATCCATTCCTCCTCTAAGTGAGGGGAACCTAGTTGATCTTGATCTTGGAGTTTTTGGTGTTTATCATCCATTGTTCTTCCTCTCTTATTCCCCCATAAGCATTTGTTGCTTTGTTGGAATTTGAGAGTGAAGGATTTGAGCACTTGTGCTCTTGCCATTGCTTTGTGCATCGGTTTGTGCTCTCCACGAGGATTCGTGGAAGTTCAAAGTTTGTGAGCTTGTTACTCTTGGGTCTTTGGACCCTAGACGCCTTTGTGATGGTTGAGACCTCTTGTGATCATTTGTAGCTGTTCAGGAGCCCCCAATTCATTTGTGGGTGTGTGCCCTGGATCGTAGTTGTAAAGGCTCCGGATTCCGCCTTAAAGGATTCCGATGGTGGAAGGTGAACCAAACCTTTGTGGGCGGTTCATCGGAGAAGAAGGTGAAGCCTTTGTGGCTGTTGAGTTGACCTATGTGGTAGTTCACACCTCTCCAACGAGACGTACTCTCCTAAAAGGGAGGAACTCGGGAATACATCCTCGTCTCCGCGTGCCTCGGTTATTTCTATACCCGAGCTCTTTACTTATGCACTTTACATTGTGATAACCTTCGTGCTTGAAGTATTCTATTGCTATCACATTGTTGCTTGTCTTACTTAGCATAAGCTGTTGGTGCACATAGGTGAGCCTAGTATATTTAGGTTGTTGGCTTGTTAATTTAAACACCTAGTTTTATTCCGCAATTATCAAGCCTAAACCGGATAAGTTTAAATCGCCTATTCACCCCCCTCTAGGCGACATCCTTGTCCTTTCAATATCTCCAACAGTCTCCCACTTGCACTAGAGTACAATTTAATCTAGTTTACAACTTGGTAAAAGCCTAACACCTATAGCAGCTTGGTGTTTCTCATGCTTGTCTCGTGGAAGAGGTTTAGTCAATGGATCTACAACATTCAGGTCCGTGTGTATTTGCAAATCTTTACATCGCCTTCCTTGACGTACTGTCGTATCACATGGAAGCGTCGGAGAATGTGTTTGGCGGTTGAGTGAGACCTTGGTTCCTTCACGTTGGCAATAACACCTGTGTTGTCGCAGTAGACGTTCACAGGGTCTTGCGCGCTTGGGAACACTCCGAGTTCGATGACGAACTTTCTCAGCCAAACAGCTTCATTTGCAGCATCCGTAGCAGCAGTATACTTCGATTCTATTGTAGATTGGGCTACTATGGGTTGCTTCCCACTTCTCCAGCTCATAGCGCCTCCGTTCACCTTAAACACATAACCTGTTTGCGATTTCGAGTTATCTGGATCTGCGCAGAAACTTGCATCAACTTAACCTGTTACGCTAAGTTCCTCTTCACAGCCTCCATAAACAAGAAACATGTCCTTGGTATATGATGTCTACGCACGCTTCTATTCTTGTAGACAGTGTTGGGCCTCCAAGTGCAGAGGTTTGTAGAACAGCAGCAAGTTTCCCTTAAGTGAATCACCCAAGGTTTATCGAACTCAGGGAGGTAGAGGTCAAAGATATCCCTCTCAAGCAACCCTGCAATTAAGATACAAGAAGTCTCTTGTGTCCCCAACACACCCAATACACTTGTCAGGTGTATAGGTGCACTAGTTCGGCGAAGAGATATTAAAATACAAGTAATATGGATGATTATAAGTGGTAATTGCAATCTGAAATAAAAATGGCAGCAAGCAAACATGTATCAGAACTGGTTGTAAACGGTGTTTCAATGCTTGGAAACAAGGCCTAGGGATCATACTTTCACTAGTGGACACTCTCAACAATAATAATATAATTGAATACATAGATATTTCCTCTTCACTATGCTACAACGAATTATTCTCTCATTGGATAACGAACACCAATCCACTGCGTAGGGCTATAAAAGCACACCTTAAAGTCGCATTCCACATCTAGGGAACCCCACACTGTCAACTTGAGCGCCCTAAAATAGTACTAGACAAACACCACAATTTCATAGAGACATCCAACACAAATAATAACTCATGATAAGTATTCCTGTAATCTTTAGCCTAAGAATCACACACGGTGCGCACACTGTCAACTTCGCACCGTGGGACAAAGGTGATTCCGGAGTTTACATTAATAAGACCACTTTGAGTAGCATAATCATAAGATAATGAAGAGTAACATCTATGGATTCAACTAGATTACAAAGCTCATGATCACATAAAGATCACACCATGGGAGAGAGAGATAAACCACATAGCTACCGGTAGAGCCCTCAGCCCCGATGAAGAACTACTCCCTCCTCATCATGGGAGGCAGCAACGGTGATGAAGATGGCGGTGGCGTTGATGGAGATGGCTCCGGGGGCAATTCCCCGTCCCGGCAGGGTGCCGAAACAGAGACTTATGTCCCCCGAATTAGGGTTTTTGGTGGCGGCGGAGCTACGGAACTCTTCTAGAGAAATCGTCGATTCTTTTAGGGTTTGCACCGCGGAGGCAATATATAGTCCAAAGGGCGTCGCGAGGCGGTGACCGAGGCGGCCACACCACCACGGCGCGGCCCCCCTCTGGCCGCGTGGGCCCATGGTGTGGGGGCTGTGGGCCTCCCCCAGACTTTCCTTCTGGCTCCCGGAGTCTTCTGGCATTTTAGAATTTCTGTAATTTTTCATATTTTTCTGAGCACTTTCATTTTTGGACCTTTTCTGCAATGCACAGACATAATAAACAGAAACTGGCACTGTGGCATCTTGTTAATAGGTTAGTCCAATAAATGTCATAATATGATATAAAGTGTATATAAAACATGTGACAATTGGTAGAATATAAGCATGGAACATCAGAAATTATAGATACGTTTGAGACGTATCAAGCATCCCCAAGCTTAGTTCTACTCGTCCTCGAGTAGGTAAAATGATAAAAACAAAATAATTTCTGAGGTGACATGCTACCAACATAATCTTGATCAAATAGTATTGTAAAGCACATGTTATGAATGAAGTGATCCAGGTCAATGGTCTATAGTTTGCTAGCAAGTAGATAATGAGCAAACAACTGAATCATATAAGCAAAAACTTTTCATGAATAGTACTTTCGAGACAAGCATCAAAGAGTTTTGCATAAGAGTTAACTCATAAAGCAATAGATTCTAAGTAAAAGGTATTAACCAACACAAAGGAAGATTTAAGCTTCAGCAATTGCTTTCAACTTTCAACATATATATCTCATGGATATTTGTCAACACAAAGCAATATAATAAGTGCAATATACAAGCATATAAAAATTGTTGCACCAAAGTTGACACTAGTGTTTGCTTCTGAGATAGAAAGAAGTAGGAAAACTGACTCAACATAAAAGTAAAAGAAAGGCCCTTCGCAGAGGGAAGCAGGGATTAAATCATGTGCTAGAGCTTTTTAAGTTTTTGAAATCATATAGAGAGTAAAAATAAGTTTTGGAGGTGTTTGTTAATTGTCAACGAATCAGAAAATGGAAAGTACAATATGACCCCTGCCAACCAGACTTTTAAGAGCGGCTCCCATGAAGGACGTTATTTCTACCAGCAAGGCAGATCATCCCTCTTCTCTTTTGTTTACACATGCAGATATTTCACTGTTTGTCATTGCTTGACTGATAAATCAGGGCAAAAATGTGAAGAGAATTAAGCGGTTAAAGTTGTAATTAATTGGGACTGGGCACCCCATTTGCCAGCTCTTTTTGCAAAATTAATGGATAAGCGGATGTATATGCCGCTAGTCCGGTGGTAAAGTCTGTTTGACAGTTGACATAAAGACATCCACCCCGTCCTCATGAGCTTGGTAAACATTGACACAAAATAGGAGTAATAATTTTTGAATAGTTTAAAGGTAGCACATGAAAAATTTACTTGGAATGGCAAGGAAATACCACATATAGGTAGTTATGGTGGACACAAATGGCATGGATTTTGGCTCAAGGTTTTGGATGCACGAGAAGCATTCCCTCTCAGTACAGAGTTTAGGCTAGCAAGGTTATTTGAAGCAAACACAGGATATCAACCGACACAGCAAGACTTATATGAAAACATATTGCAAGCATTATAAGACTCTACACTGTCTTCCTTGTTAACCAAACCCTTTTACTAGAAAATATCTAGACCTTAGAGATACCAATCATGCAAACCAAATTTCAACGAGCTTTACGGTAGTTCTTCATTAATAGGTTTTAACTACATGATACAAAAGCTTAAACATGAACTACTTGATAACTCAAAACAATTGACAAGTATCAAATTATCCAATACAGTGATCTACAAGAATATGTAAGCTTTTTCCATTATACCATCTACCACATGCAGCATTTTCTGTTCCAACCAAACACCAATCAATTTATTTCAACATAAACTCTCCAAACAATTATAAGTGAAGCAAGAGAGTACTTTCTTTAAAAGAACTAACAGCTCTGAATAAGAGATGCATGAAAACAGGAGCTAAAAGCATAGCAATAGCTAGATAAGAATACTCAACAAGTATAAGTGAAGAATAGGAGTATTCATATGAAAAAGCGGAGCGTGTCTCTCTCCCAATCAAGAATGCTAGGATCCAATCAAGTTGACCATAAGAAAAATAAAATACTGAAAATAAAAGCACACAGACGCTCCAAGTAAAGCACATATGATGTGAAAGAATTAAAATATAGTTTCACTAGAGATGACCTGATAAGTTGCTGATGAAGAAGGGGATGCCTTGGGCATCCCCAAGCTTAGACGCTTGAGTCTTCTTGAAATATGCTGGGGTGATCCATGGGAGCATCCCCAAGCTTAAGCTCTTCACTCTTCTTGATCACATTATATCATCCTTCTCTCTTGACCCTTGAAAACCGCCACACCAAACTCAGAGTAATTCTCATTAGAGGGTTAGTGCACAATCAAAAACTCACATGTTCTATAAGGACACAAACATGACCGTTACTTTTAACATTAACTACTGCACTGATGTTATGTGAAGCTCTTCCACCTCAAAAAGAATTCCACTCAACACTAGTAAAAAGAGAATAAAAAATAAAAGGCAGAATCTGTCTAAAACAGAACAGTCCGTAAAGACGAATTTTTTCGAGGCACTTACGTTGCTCAATCGAAAAACTCAAAACTAACGAAAGATGCGTACATATCTGAGGATCACGCACAAAATTTTCAGATTTAAATAATTTTTCTGTGATTTTACAGAAGCAAAACGGTGAACAGCAGAAATCTGTTCCTGCGCAGAAATCCAAATCTAGCATCATCTTCCTATTAGAGGCCTTACTTGGCACAACAATGCAAGAAAATAAAGATACAAAGGGTTGTTACAGAAGTAAACAGCTCCTTGACTCAAAAAAAATGAAAAAAAATCAGAAATAAAACAATGGGTTGTCTCCCATAAGCGCTTTTCTTTAAAGCCTTTTAGCTAGGCATGATAATTTTGATGATGCTCTCATATGTATAAGAGTTGAATATAAGAGAGCATAAAAAGCAAATACCAAACACATTTAAGTCTAACCCACTTCCTATGCAAAGGATCTTGTAAGAAAACAAATTATTGAAGCATGAAGCCAATGGCATAGGAAGGAAAAGCAAGTGCAACTTCAAAATTTTCAACAAAAGAGAGGAGACTTAATATTATTGTGATATGTGAAACCATGTCTCCCTCTCTCATAATGACCAGTAGGTTTTAAAGTAACCATCAAATAAAAGCAAATCAAGAGAAAGCTCAAAACCTTCGTCATAAAGAGAGGTGTTTTAGTAACATGAAAATTTCTACAACCATATTTTCCTCTCTCATAATAATTTTCAGTAGCATCATGAACAAAATTAACAATATAGCTATCACATAAAGCATTCTTATCATGATCCACATGCACAAAAGTATCATTACTCTCCACATAAGCATAATCAATTTTATTAGTAATAGTGGGAGTAAAACTATCACAACCATCATTGTAATCATCATAAATTGCAGGCATAGTATAATCATAATAAACTTTATCCTCCATAGTAGGTGGCACCAAAATACCACTATCATTATAATCATCATAAATTGGAGGCAAAGTATCATCAAAGAAAATTTTCTCCTCAAAACTTGGGGGACTGAAAATATCATATTCATCAAAACCAGCTTCCCCAAGCTTAGACTTTTCCATAGCATTAGCAATAATGGTGTTCAAAGAATTTATAGTAATAACATTGTTACCACTATTTGCAAACAAATTTCCATAGGTTTTTTAATTTTCTCTTCAAACACATCATGTCCCAACTCAAGATAAATTTCATAAACTCTCTAATTTTGTTGTTGTTTTCCATTAAGCCTAACTAGTGAAATAAAAACAAGAAACAAAAAGATATAACTGCAGGATCTAAAGGAAATACCTTCGAGCACTCACACGCCGGCAACAGTGCTAGAAAATAGCTTAGTAGCCAGAGGATGTGAGTACCGTTTACCTTACCTCCCCGGCAACGGCGCCAGAAAATAGCTTGATGTCTACGCACGCTTCTATTCTTGTAGACAGTGTTGGGCCTCCAAGTGCAGAGGTTTGTAGAACAGCAGCAAGTTTCCCTTAAGTGAATCACCCAAGGTTTATCGAACTCAGGGAGATAGAGGTCAAAGATATCCCTCTCAAGCAACCCTGCAATTAAGATACAAGAAGTCTCTTGTGTCCCCAACACACCCAATACACTTGTCAGGTGTATAGGTGCACTAGTTCGGCGAAGAGATATTAAAATACAAGTAATATGGATGATTATAAGTGGTAATTGCAATCTGAAATAAAAATGGCAGCAAGCAAACATGTATCAGAACTGGTTGTAAACGGTGTTTCAATGCTTGGAAACAAGGCCTAGGGATCATACTTTCACTAGTGGACACTCTCAACAATAATAATATAATTGAATACATAGATATTTCCTCTTCACTATGCTACAACAATTATTCTCTCATTGGATAACGAACACCAATCCACTGCGTAGGGCTATAAAAGCACACCTTAAAGTCGCATTCCACATCTAGGGAACCCCACACTGTCAACTTGAGCGCCCTAAAATAGTACTAGACAAACACCACAATTTCATAGAGACATCCAACACAAATAATAACTCATGATAAGTATTCCTGTAATCTTTAGCCTAAGAATCACACACGGTGCGCACACTGTCAACTTCGCACCGTGGGACAAAGGTGATCCGGAGTTTACATTAATAAACCACTTTGAGTAGCATAATATAAATAATGAAGAGTAACATCTATGGATTCAACTAGATTACAAAGCTCATGATCACATAAAGATCACACCATGGGAGAGAGAGATAAACCACATAGCTACCGGTAGAGCCCTCAGCCCCGATGAAGAACTACTCCCTCCTCATCATGGGAGGCAGCAACGGTGATGAAGATGGCGGTGGCGTTGATGGAGATGGCTCCGGGGGCAATTCCCCATCCCGGCAGGGTGCCGAAATAGAGACTTATGTCCCCCGAATTAGGGTTTTTGGTGGCGGCGGAGCTACAGAACTCTTCTGGAGAAATCGTCGATTCTTTTAGGGTTTGCACCGCGGAGGCAATATATAGTCCAAAGGGCGTCGCGAGGCGGTGACCGAGGGGCTACACCATGCCATGGCTCGGCCCCCCTCTGGCCACGCGGGCCCATGGTGTGGGGGCTGTGGGCCTCCCCCAGACTTGTCCTTCCGGCTCCCGGAGTCTTCTGGCGTTTTAGAATTTCTGTAATTTTTTCAGATTTTTCAGAGCACTTTCATTTTTGGACCTTTTCTGCAATGCACAGACATAATAAACAGAAACTGGTACTGTGGCATCTTGTTAATAGGTTAGTCTAATAAATGTCATAATATGATATAAAGTGTAGATAAAACATGTGACAATTGGTAGAATATAAGCATGGAACATCAGAAATTATAGATACATTTAAGATGTATCAGTATACTTAAGATACTTCAGTATGTTCTTAACAGCTATCCAATGATCCTTGCCAGGATTACTTTGGAATCGACTCGTCAAACTGAGAGCCAATGCTACACTGGGTTGAGTGCTTAGCATGGCATACATGATCGATCCTATAGCCGAAACATATCGATTGCCATCCACATCAGATTTTTCAAGAGCCGTCACTGGACACTGAGCTGTGCTCAACGTCTTTCCCTTGACAACCGGCACAAAACCTTTCTTTGCCAAATGCATACTGAACTTCTTCAATATCTTGTCAAGGTAAGTACTTTGACTTAACGCTAATAGGCGCCTTGATCTATCACGATAGATTTTAATGCCTAGCACATATGTGGCTTCTCCTAAGTCCTTCATCGAAAATTTACTGTTTAAATATTCCTTCACGCTTTTCAGAAGTTACACACTATCCCCAATTAGTAATATATCATCCACATATAGAACTAGGAATGCAACTGAGCTCCCACTCATTTTCTTATAAATGAAGGTCTCTTCCGCATTTTGGAAAAATCCAAAACCTTTGATCACCTCATCAAAGCGAAGATTCCAGCTCCGAGATGCTTGCTTCAGTCCATAAATGGAACGCTGAAGTTTGCATACCTTGCCAGCATTTTGTGGATCGACAAAACACTCCGGATGTACCATATACAACTCTTTCTCAATGTTTCCATTTAGGAACGCTGTTTTGACATCCATCTGCCATATCTCATAATCATAATATGCAGCTACTGCTAGCAAAACCCGAATAGACTTAAGCATCACTACAGGTGAAATGCTTCATCGTAGTAAATTCCATGAATTTGTTAGAAACCTTTTGCAACAAGTCGAGCTTTATATACGGTCACGTTACCGTCAGCGTCAGTCTTTTTCTTAAAGATCCATTTATTCTCGACGGCCTTACGCCCATCGGGAATCTCCATCAAAGTCCATACTTTGTTGTCATACATGGATCCTATTTCGGATTTCATGGCTTCAAGCCATTTCTTGGACTCGGGTCCTTCCATCGCCTCTTTGTAACTCGTAGGTTCATCTTGTTCAATTAACATGACGGTGCAAACAAGATTGCCGTACCACTCAGGAGAGGTACGAGTTCTTCCAGACCTACGAGGTAAAATAGCCTCCTCGACATTTTCTCCCACTCCATCTGTTATGGAGGACGGTTCAGGAACAGCTTCCGTTGCGCCACTTGGAATTTCGAGTTCAGGATCAATTATCTCGTCGAGATCTATTTTCCTCCCACTTACTCCTTTAGCGAGAAACTCTTTCTCGAGAAAGGTGTCGTTCTTCGCGACAAACGTTTTGCCCTCGGCTTGATTGTAAAAGGTATATCCTATGGTTTCCCGCGGATATCCTACAAAGACGACCTTCTCCGATTTCGGTTCAAGTTTGTCGGGCTGTAGTTTCTTAACGTATGTCTCATAACCCCAAACCTTCAGGAACGACAACTTAGGCTTCTTGCCATGCCATATCTCATACGGTGTCGTTGCTACGGATTTGGATGGAGCCCTATTTAAAATGAATGCGGCTGTTTCTAACGCATATCCCCAAAACAATACGGGCAAGTCGGTAAGGACATCATAGACCGCACGCTATCTAATAAAGTACGATTACGTCGCTCGGATACACCGTTGCGTTGCGGTGTTCCAGCAGGCGTAAGCTATGGCACAATTCCACAGGCCTTTAGATGTGTGCCAAACTCAAAACTCAAATATTCGCCACCATGATCGGATCGAAGGTTCTTGATTTTCTTGTTGAGTTGATTTTCAACCTCGCTCTGAAATTCTTTGAACTTTTCAAACGTTTCAGACTTGTGTTTCATTAAATAGATATACCCGTATCTACTCAAATCATCAGTGAAGGTTACAAAATAACGATAACCATTGTGTGTCGACACGCTCATTGGACCG
This sequence comes from Poa pratensis, assembly GCA_947311845.1. Classification (NCBI taxonomy): domain Eukaryota; kingdom Viridiplantae; phylum Streptophyta; class Magnoliopsida; order Poales; family Poaceae; genus Poa; species Poa pratensis. Next base: position 54,490 of record CAMZMU010000094.1, on the reverse strand, counting down.
CACACATCTGTATGTATAACTCCCAATAAGTCCCGACGCCCGTTCCATAAAACCGTTGAACGGCGTCATGGTCATTTTCCCATAAGGCATGGTTAACACGTGTCAAGAGATCCAAAATCTAGTGACTCCAAAAGTCCATCAGAATGGAGTTTCTTCATGCGCTTTATACCAATATGACCGAGATGGCAATGCCACATATACATGGCGGTATCATTACTAAGTCTAATCCTCTTGGCATCTACATTATGGATGTGAGTACTACTATCGAGATTCAATAGAATAAACCATTACTCTCAGGAGCATTAACACAAAAGATATCATTCATCGAAATAGCACAACCATTTGATACTGAATTGAACGAATATCCATCTTGCAACAAGCAAGATCCACTATAATGTTTACACTCAAAGCCGGTACAAAATAACATTTATTTAAAACCAAAACTAATCCCGATGGTAGATGTAGAGGGAGCGTGCCGACAGCCACCACGTCAACTTTTGATCCATTGCTGACGCGCATCGTCACCTCGTCCTTCGCCAGGCCCGTTTATTCCGCAACTCCACCTGAGAGTTACAAATATGAGCAACAGAACCGGTATCAAATACCCAAGCATTACTCCGAGCGCTAGTAAGGTAAACATCTATAACATGTATATCAAATATACCTTTCTCTCTTCCGACAATCTTGCCGGCCTTCTTGTCTTCCAGGTACTTGGGGCAGTTGCGCTTCCAGTGACCATCTCCCTTGCAGTAGAAGCACTCCACGCCAGGTTTGGGACCAGGTTTGTTAGCCTTGGATTTGGCAACATGTTTGCCATCCTTCTTGGGCTTCCAGTTCTTCCTTCTTGCCGCCAGATTTCTTAAAATCGACGGTCTTGTTGACCATCAACCGCATGTGCTCCTTCTTGATTTCCACCTCAGCAGTCTTGAGCATCACAAACACCTCAGACAGGGACTTAGCCATGCCCTGCATGTTATAGTTCATGACGAAGCCTTTGAAGCTAGGAGGCAATGATTGCAGCACCCTATCAATCGCCAGCTCATCAGGAATCTTGCATTCCAGAGCGTTAAGGCATTGAACGTAGCCAACATTTTGACCACGTGCTCGCTCACACTGCTATGCTCTTCCATCTTGGCTGAGAAGAAGAGCTCAGAAGCTTCATACCTCTCAGCCTTGCCTACGCGCAAAGACAGCTTTGAGATCAGTGATTATCTCAAAAGCACTCATCTTCTCAAAGCGCTTCTACAGGTCAGCTTCCATGGCGTAGAGCATGCACTCTGGACAAAGGAGGAATCATCCATCTTGGACGCATAGACTTTCTTATAGTCCTCAGAAGCATCGTCTGTGGGCTTGTCACCTATGGCGGCCTCAATGACGTAGGCCACCTTGTGGGGAGTGAGGAGGATCCTCAGGTTGCGGAACCAGGACATGAAGTTCGACCCATTGGTCTAAGCTTTTCTTTCTCAAGGAACAGGCCTAAGTTAAAGGTGGGGCGAGACATCTACAATGGAATTTGCAAAAACATAAGAATTTGTTCATAATAAAATATGGGTTCAAGTTTTAGTAAAATAAAACTACCAGAACTCCCACTCAAAACGAACATCCCTCGCATCGTTTTAGTGATTACACGATCCTAATCATTATACTACCCCGATCGTCACGGCCGATAGCATAACTTCAAAAGTGGACATCACTATGTCGATCACAACAACTATGTGACTCGTGCTTAACCTTTCGGTCACTGTGTTCCGAGGCCATGTCTGTACATGCTAGGCTCGCCAAAATTAACCTATAGCGTATTGCTTGTGCAACGTGGCTTACACCCATGTTATGCGAACGCAGATACGTCTGACACCCGATCGTCACGGCCTGCCTCATATCGGAGAACTTTCGGTGGTGCACGCTAAAGGGAGAACACTATTTGGTATTTTAGGAGGGATCATCTTATATTTCTACCGCCGTGTAACTAATATATAAACATATATATATACACACAATATAAGATGCACTCAATCTACATAACATCTAAAATGAAATGTAATGCGACATGATATGGTCTTGCGCCGATGGTCTCCTTCGCGCCCATAGTTTATAAACAATTTACTAAACTTACCTCGACCATATCACATTGCCCCTGCAAAATAAAGTTAGACGATTTCTACTTTATCTTTTGCATATTTTACGTGGCTGCTAGGGCTTTCGTAAAAGAACCGTTTCTTACCTACGAATACAACCACAACAGCGATAAGCCAATTGTCTCTATTACACCCCTTTCGGGGCCCTCCATTGTAAATGAAATATCAACTATTATAAGAGATACAGACACCCGCCAGCCACATATACGGTACAAGCCGTATGTCAAGTGTGGAACTTGTCTTGCGTAAGAGTACGCGTAAAGTCGGTCCGGGCCGCTTCATCGAACAATGCCGCGATATAAACAAGTACTTGCGAGAGGGTAACAAATGTAGAATCGATGCCCACATTCAACACGTGTTCTAAAAACCGTACACATATATCTACGCATAGATCAGCTCTGATACCACTGAAGGGGATCGTAGACAGAAAACAAAAATTTCCTACCGACGATAATCAGAAACTAGCCAAGATCTATAACTATGCAAATATACTATACGGAGGAGAACGGAGTACATACCCTGTAGACCAAAAGCGGGATTACGTTCCCGCACAAACGTTGTCGATGGAGCCGACGAAGCCGACCTCACGGTCGTGTAGAGGAAGTAGACGTACTCCCAGCGCTACCTGAGTAGTGCCTCGTAGTTCCACACACGTACGGTGTAGATGACGACCTTCGGGCTCCAGATCCAGTAGAGCAGCGGAAACAGAAGATTGGATCTAGCAGCACGGTGGTGTGCGTATAAGTAGAGAGACTTTCCTCCCTGTACGCCGCTCCAGAAACGGAACCACGCTCAAGGTAGGAGAGAAGAAGAAGGAGATGGGTGAATTTCCAAGGCATGGGGGTCCCCTATTTAAAGGAGGAGGAGGGAGGCCACACCCATCGGCTAGGCCATGTGGGACTATTCCCACATGGCCACCGCCAGCCATGGGGTGCGCCGGCCCCTAGGTGGCCCCCGTTCGGCCCACCTAGGGCGGCTGGCCCTCCTCTCCTTTTTTTTCATTTTCCCTTTTGGGGTTTTTCCCTAATGCCTTTAAAAATGCCTTTAAAAATTCTAAATTAATTAAATAAGATATATATTTAATCACAAATAACATTTATTAATATTAAATACCTATTATTTAATTCATTCGGGCTCCGAAACATATTTTGTTGCCTCCGATCAACATCGGACATGTCCCGGAACACTTCCGAAGTCTCCGGTTTCTTTCTCTCTTATATCCAATCTAATTAAAATGTCACCTACCCTTAAGTGTGTTACCCTACGGTTCGGGATCACTCCAGACCTGATCGAGACATGTTCTCCGTTCAATGACTAACGGCGGGATCTGGATACCCATGATAGCCCCTGTGCATCCACAAAACTCTTTTATCGTTTGAACCTTTAGACGTCCAGTCTCATCCTTTTGCCTATCGATACTTAGATTGTCCGAGCATCGTTCTCCGGTATCACGATTACCGAGCATGATCTCGTTATTGACAAATCTATCTTTACTCGTCTGTGATATTACATCCCCGTGACCTAGTCACATGATTGCAAGCTCATTGATGTAATTTCACCGAGTGGGCCCAGAGTATCTATCCTGCTATGTGGATTGGCAAATCCCGCTCTTGATCACTTGCCTCCACTGCTTCCTTCGGATACCCGAAAGTGTCACCTTTATTGTCACGCTATATAAGACATGTCGTTTGATGCAATCAGAGCACCTTCTAGAAGCAGCGATTTGATATGACCTCACAGTCGAAAGAATGAGCACTACGTTTCTATATCTTTTGGGTATGTCCATCACATCATTCACCTAATGACATGACTCTGTTGTCAACCGACATAATTATCCACGATCAGGAAACCTTGATCATCTATTGCCCAACGGACTAGTTAAATAGAGGCTACTAGGGACCTGGTTGTTTACATACCACACGTGTATTAATGATTCCGTATAATACAGTTATAGCATGGTACAAAAACATATTATAAACAATTGATATATGAGAAATAAAATCACTTTATTAATTGCCTCTAGGGTATATCTTCAACAGTCAGACACCCTCAATTGGGGGTGCCCGACACAAATTTGGAGTGCGCCGCTGGAGATGCTCTAAAGCCTAGCAATGAGCTCACGCCGCCTGAAGGATCCCTTCATATGCTGACCCATGTGGCAGATTTTTTGTTTTTCCTTTCTTTCGTTCTTTCTTTGTTTGTTTCTTTTTTCTTCGTTGTTTTATTGTTTCCTTTCTTTTCTGTTTCATTTTGTTTCTTTTCAGCATTCATTTTTCTTTTTCGTTTTTCTTTATCTATTCATTTGTTTTTATATTTATTTTTTGTTTTGCCATTAATTTATTTAATCTTTTTTTAAAATGTTAATGAATTTAAAATGCTAATTTTTTTGATAAATAAGTATTTTTAGTAGATTTCTTAATGTTCGAAGAAAATGTTTACGGGTTTCAAAAAATGTTCTTGTGGTTCGAAAAATGTATATGGTGTTAGCAATACATGTACTACAAGGATACCAATACGTGGACTACAAGGATACCAAAACCCTAGCCCTATGTCAGTTCTCCATGTACTTTATATACGATGTAGTCCCCTCTATTTTGATTAATACAATCACGAGTTATCTCAATTATCATGGTATCAGACGCCTAGGTTATTCCGCACCTAGATGGCGCCTCCGCCAAAACCTCCGCCGCTGCTGCCGCGCCGGCTCTTCACCCTTGAAGAGTTCCGCGCCGCCGGCCCTCTTCCACCTCCAACCTCCACCTCTTCCCAACATCCCATGCCACCAGCTGCAATTTCTCTAGCTGACTCCATCGCCGATGTCTCTCCATTTATCCCCGTCGTGCTTGATCTCACCTCGCACAATTACTACCACTGGCGCCACCTCTTTCACATCCACCTCGGTCCTTGTGGCCTACGCCATCACATCGAGGCTACCTCGGTTCCGCACCATGCTGATCCATGATGGGTCAAGGATTATCTGGCAATTATCCAATGGATCTACACGCGCATCTCCACCGAGCTCTTCAATCTCGTCTCCAATGACGGCGCCACCGCATTCGAGCTATGGGCCGCCCTGCGCCAACTGTTCTAGGACAACAACGACGCTCGAATCAACACTCTTCATACTGAGCTTCGCACCACCACCCAAGGGGATTCGACGGTCACCGTCTTCTGTCAGCGCCTCAAGGCCATCGGTGATGAACTTCGCAAGCCTTCGTCCTGCGACAGGTGCACCTGGCCCGCTGAGCTCGTGGCCACCCTCGCACGTCTACACGGCTCAGTCGACGTACGGCCCTCCCATGCCGGCCTCCGTCTACTACGGTGCACCGCCGGGCTACTCTGCTGCGACCACCCCCTACATGCATGGCACACCTCCAGCTCCTCCCTACATGATGTCGTCGCCAGCTGCTCCACCACCATCTGCACCGCCAACTTGGGATCAGGCCGACTTCATTGCGGCCATGAACAACTTCACACTCAATAACCAAGGTGCGGATTGGATTTTCGATTCTGGTGCATCCTCACATATGTCTTCAAATATGAATTTGCTGTCATCCTTTTCCCATCTCCATTCTCCTCTATTATTGTTGGCAATGGCTCTTCTATCCCCATAACTTGCACTGGCAATTCCTATATTCCCAACAACAACCAAAATTTTCTTCTTCGAAATATTCTTGTTTCTCCTGACTTAATTAGAAATCTTATCTCTGTTCGTCAGTTTACCACTGATAACTCTGTATCATTGGAATTTGACCCTTTCGGTTTATCTGTGAAGGATCTGAACACCGGGACGGTTCTGGCTCGCTACAATAGTTCAAGTGATCTATACCCTCTTCACGATGCGTCCTCTTCAGCTCCACATGCTCTACACGCCTCGGTTGATCTTTGGCATCGTCGACTGGGCCATCCCAACAACACTACGCTGTCATCTCTACTCCAAGAATTTAGCATCCCTAGCTCTAGTTCGTCTCATGATTCCTCTCTTTGTAATGCCTGTCAACGCGGCAAACATGTTCGTCTCTCCTTTAGTTCATCTACTAGAATTAGTTCGTTTCCTTTTGAATTGTTACATTGTGATTTGTGGACATCCCCTATACCAAGTGTCTCCGGGTTCAAATACTATTTAGTTATTCTTGATGATTATTCACACTATATATGGACGTTTCCCCTTCATGCCAAATCCGATGCTCACACTATTTTTCTCAATTTTTATAAATACGCTCATACTCACTCCGGCCTTCCAATTCGCTTTCTTCAATGTGACAATGGTCGAGAATTTGATAATATTGGAAATCGTAATTTCTTCCTATCTATGGGTACTCTACTTCGTTTCTCATGTCCCTACACCTCTCCACAAAATGGAAAAGCCGAACGCTCACTTCGATCTATCAATGACCCTTCCCCCTCGTTTTTGGGTTGAAGCCCTATGCACTTTAACCTTCCTTCTTAATATCCGCCCTACCAAAACATGTCCATGTTACACCCCTTTTCAATCTCTTTTTCTTGACAATCCCGATTATTCTTCCCTACGAGTCTTCGGTTGCCTCTGCTTTCCAAACATCTCCGCCACCAGTGACCACAAACTAGCTCCTCGCTCCCTCCCATGCATCTATCTAGGTCTTTCCGACGATCATAAGGGCTCGCGATGTTACGATCCATCTTCTGGTCGGGTTCTTCTTTCTCGTCATGTTACCTTTGATGAACATACTTTTCCCTATGCTGCTTTTTCTTCTTCCGAGCCTACCCCTTCCACACCGCCATCCAACCCTTTTGTGCATCCACCACTTCTTTCCCAAACCTTAAACCCAACCCCACCTATGACCCCATCAACCCCACCACCATCCTCTCCCGAACCACAGCCTCCAAACACCCCACATACTCCACCTGCCACGGCTGAATTCTCTCCCGTGGTAGACTTATCTCCTGAGGCAGCACCACTCACTATTTCCCCTACGCCTGCCTCCGATCATACCGTGACAGCTCCTACTCCCATCTCTCTCTCCGATATGCCTATCCCACCCAATGTTGTCACTGTTGCTGCCCCACTAAATGATCATGTCATGCGTACTCGCGGTAAGCGTGGCTTTCACATTCCCGTGCGCAAACTTAACCTAACCGCAACACCCACTATTTCTCCTATTCCTACATCCTACAAGCGTGCCCTTCTTGATCCGTTGTGGCATGCCGCCATGCGTGATGAGTTTGATGCTCTCACTAGCAATAACACCTGGACTCTCGTCCCTAAGCCTTCCAACGCCAATATTGTCTCCGGTAAGTGGGTCTTTCGTCACAAATTTCACTCTGACGGTTCTCTTGCTCGTTACAAGGCTCGCTGGGTTTGCCGGGGTTTTTCTCAGCAACCGGGTGTTGACTTTGATGAGACATTCTCTCCAGTCATCAAACCCATTACTATTCGTGTATTTCTTAGTCTTGTTGTTTCCTCCTCTTGGCCTATTCATCAACTTGACGTCAAAAATGCCTTTCTTCATGGCACATTAAATGAAACAGTTTATTGTCAGCAGCCCTCAGGTTTTGAGCATCCCTCTTCTCCTGATCTTGTCTATCTTTTACACAAATCATTATATGGTCTTAAACAAGCTCCTAGAGCATGGTTTCATCGCTTTGCCACATTCATTCAAACTTTAGGATTTCTCCCATCTAAATCGGATTCCTCCTTGTTTATCTTTCATTCCTCTCACCACACCGCATATTTGTTGTTGTATGTCAACGATATTGTTCTCACCGCTTCCTCTGACTCCTTTCTAACTCACATAATTTCTCTACTCAACAAAGTATTTTCTATGACCGACCTTGGCACCCTCCAACATTTTCTTGGTGTTGCCGTCTCTCGCTTCAAAGATAGCCACTTCCTTTCCCAACGTCAATATATACTTGACCTATTATCTCGTGCTAGCATGTCTGATTGTCAACCCTCTCGTACACCCGTTGATGTCGGTTCCAAATTTTGATTAATACAATCACGAGTTATCTCAATTATCATATGGGGGAATATAATGTTTATGATGTTCAAAAAAATGTTCACGGTGTTCAAAAACTTGTTCGGGGCTACAGAATATTTTCATATGATTCAATAAAAGGTTCACCAATTCAAAAACCATTCATATAATTAAGAAACATTCACGGGGTTTAGTTTAAAAAATTATTAATCTGACTATATAAATAAATAAAAACATGATAACTTTCCAGATTTATTTGAAAATTATTTTATTTGAAAACGGGCAACAAAAAGTAAAAGAAATAGAAAAGAGCAAACAGAAAAAAAATCACCTTTTCTAAGGGTAAAAAACAAGATAACCTAATAAAGTGGCCGTATAATTGCAGCTCATTTAGTGGCGCTACAGGCCCAGACGGTGTATAGCTCCCCAGTGAAGAGGGTGAGGCCGTGAGGGGAAGTTGGGCTCTGTCTCGGTCTCAGCACCAATTTAGCTGCGCTCCTCGTTCCTCTAAAAGCAAAAAACTGTGCTCCTCCTTGTACGGAGTATAATCACTTGTCTACTCTGTTCGGTTGACGGTGAATAGTAAGTACGTACTTACTTGTTACTCCATTAGCTTCACAAACGGAGATGCTCTACATGATGATGAAACATGCACGTTTTTTGGTGTATATATACTCCTCTCCCTCATCAAGGCACGATGCCACGAATGTGTTATTAGGTTTAGTGGCGGAAACGATACCCTCGTTGGAGGGTTCGGGTGCGTGTTATAAAGGCATGGAAGAGCCCCATGCGTGGCATCGTACGGATGTACGGTATACCGTTGGTGTACTACACCGTACGGTATACACGTATATTACATTGTTCAACACCCTCCCTTAATCTAAACTAGTACACATGTTTAGATTACGCTTAAACTCCTCTAATAGCTTTACAGGAAGTGCTTTAGTGAAACCATCAGCCACTTGATCTCTACTAGAAATAAACTTAACTTCTAAACTTTTATTTGCTACTCTTTCCCTGACAAAATGAAAGTCTATCTCTATATGCTTAGTGCGAGCATGGAAAACAGGATTTGCTGACAAGTAAGTAGCACCTAAATTGTCACACCAAAGACATGGCTTCTCCTTTAGTTTAACACCAACTTCATGAAGAACAGCTTCAACCCATATCAATTCAGTAGTGGCATTTGCTAGAGAATTATATTCAGCTTCAGTGCTAGAGCATGATACCGTTGCTTGCTTTCGTGCATTCCAAGAGATTAAGTTCGGTCCAAAGAAGATGGCAAATCCTCCAGTGGACCTTCTATCATCAGGGCAACCAGCCCAATCTGCATCTGAAAAAGCACTCAATAGTGTAGATGAAGACTTAACAAATGTGATACCAGTATGCAATGTTTGTTGCACATATCTCAGAATTCTCTTGACAGCTGTCCAATGTGTGGTGGTTGGAGCATGAAGGTACTGACAAACTTTGTTAACTGAAAAAGACAAATCTGATCGTGTGAGAGTTAGATATTGAAGAGCACCAACTATGCTCCTATATTGAGTAATATCTTCAGGACCAAGAAGTGTTCCCTCATGTAATGATAATGTTTCAGTGGAGGACAGTGGTGTAGGAGCCGGCTTGCAACCTTTCATACCAACACGGCTTAGCAAATCTGTGGCATATTTTTCCTGTGACAAGAGTAATCCATCTTGTGTTCTCTTTACCTCAATACCCAAGAAGTAATGCAAGTCTCCTAAATCCTTTATAGCAAAGTTCTTATTAAGATCTTGAAGTAAGGCTGGAACGGCATCATGTGAGGAGCTTGCAACTATAATGTCATCAACATAAATCAAGACAAACATAGTAATATCTGACTTGTGGTATAAGAACAAAGAGGTGTCGGCCTTTCATGGAATAAACACAAGGTCATGAAGTTTGGAGCTAAGCCGAGAGTACCAAGCCCTTGGAGCTTGCTTCAAGCCATAAAGAGCTTTATCAAGTTTGCAAATGTAATGAGGAGTATCAGGGTTTTCAAAACCTGGAGGTTGTCGCATGTAAACCTGTTCTTCCAGAACACCATGTAAAAACACGTTCTTGACATCTAGCTGCCGTAAACTCCATCCTCGAGAGACTGCAACTGCTAAGACAAGTCTAATGGTTGCAGCTTTAACAACAGGACTGAAAGTGTCTTCATAATCGATGCCATACCTTTGCTTGAAACCCTTTGCAACAAGGCGTGCCTTATACCTGTCAAGTGTACCGTCAGCATTCTTCTTGATACGATAAACCCACTTGCAGTCAATCAGAGTTTTGTTGGTACTAGGAGGAACAAGGTGCCATGTTTCATTCTTCAGCAAAGCATCATACTCTTCCTCCATTGCTTTGCGCCAATTTGTATCATCAAGTGCTTCAGAAAGAGACCTAGGTTCTCCTGTAGATGCAAGCATACCAAAGTTGATAGAACCATCTGTATATTTTATTTTGCAACCCTTGGTATCATACCTGACTGTACCATCCGTGAAATTTTTCGGCTGTTTAATTCCTTGTTGTAGGCGTGTACGCACCCCAGGAGGTGCTGCAGGTGCAGGCTGCACAGAAGATCCTGCAGCAGCACCTGAATCCTCCCGTGAGCCAGGGCTGCGGGACGGTGCACCAAGGTCCAGTGACGTGGCGCCAGGGGAGTGGAGGAGGCCCGTGCCGTCGGAAGCAGACGAGGGCGTGGCGCCAGGGGATTGGAGAAGGCGCATGCTGTCGGAGGCAGACGAGGCAGAGGACCACGTGGGGGTCCCGCCATCGCCATCATGGCTTGTGTCGTCGCTGGCATGGACATGCGGGGACAGCGTGTTGCTGTCGGCTGGCGTGGCGGTGGAGGATTGGCCAGGCGGGGGAGACGCGTGCATGTCGCCGTCGTCATTTGCTGGGCCTGACGCGCGCGTGCCAGGCGAATCCTCCCCGGGATCCGTGCGTGCACGATCTGCAGCAGCACCTGGATCTGCCTGGGATCCAGCGCCACTGTTGTCTTCACCTGAGCTCATATGGGCATCAATTTGTGTACTGTTTTCACCGATTTCTTCATCAATTTGCACAGAAATTTCATCCACTTGATCTTCATCAGCATCCTGATCATGATTAGTGACAGGGACAAAAGGCAAAGACATAGGATCATCAACATTTGCATCCCCCTCATGCGATATAGTGGTAGGAAGGAGAAGTATTTGTTGTCTAAGGAGAGCACCGGCATTTTTATGCATGGAAGCAAAAAGAAAAATATTCTCATCAAACACGACATCACGTGATATGTAGATACGACCGGTGGATGGTTCAAGACATTTTACTCCTTTATGACGCGGACTATACCCAAGAAAAACGCATCGTGTGGATCGAAAAGCAAGTTTGCGTTTGTTATAAGGTCGAAAATTAGGCCAACATGCACACCCAAAGATGCGAAGAGAGTCATAGTTTGGTTTGGTTTGAAGAAGACGCTCAACAGGAGACACAAGACCAATGACTTTACTAGGAAGCAAATTTATGAGAAATGTGGCTGTGAGAAAAGCTTTATCCCAAAACTTAAGGGGCATGGAGGCATGATCAAGTAAAGCAAGGCCAACTTCGACAATATGACGGTGTTTGCGCTCAGCTGAGCCATTTTGCTGATGAGCGTGAGGGCATGAAACATGATGTGTAATGCCAACTTTCTGAAAGAAACTGTTGAGTTTTTCATATTCACCACCCCAATCAGTTTGCATAGTTATGATTTTACGATCAAACTTACGTTCAACAAGTTGTTGGAAGTTAAGAAACACTTGATAAACATCAGAACGCTTTTTAAGCAAATAAATCCATGTGAACTTGCTGAAATCATCAATGAAGCTTACATAATAAGTGTGCTTGCCAATAGAGGCTGGGGCAGGACCCCATACATCAGAAAAATTTTGCTCCAAGGGAACATTAGAGACACTAGTGGATACAGGATATGGTAATTGGTGGCTCTTGGCTAGTTGGCAAGGATCACATACATAAGGATTTATTTCAGGGGAATAAGCTAAATCATTCTTCCTAAGAACTTGTTGAACAATAAACGATGAAGGATGCCCTAAACGACGATGCCATGTAGATGAAGACGGCTTTATTGTAAGAAAAGCATGCTTGGACGACCCCGAAGAAATTGGCACTAAGGGGTAGAGACCATCACGACATGGTCCCTTAAACAGGATTCTTCTTGTGGCCTGGTCCTTGATCAAAAAGAAAAAGGCATGGAACTCAATGAATACATCGTTGTCAAGGGCAAGTTTATGAACTGAGATCAAATTTTTGGATGCACTAGGAACATGTAGAATATTATTGAGATGTAGAGATGCATGTGAGGTTTGCCAAGTCGAGTGACCAATATGGCTTATGGGCATACCTTGACCGTTGGCGGTGTGCACACGGTCACGTCCTTCATATTTGTCGTGGGTGGTGAGCTTGTGGAGAGCACCGGTGATATGATCAGTGGCCCCTGTATCAGGGTACCAATTTGTGTCGACTCCATAGGACGCCATGTGGGCGGCCTTCTCCTCATGATCACTATCGCTGTCGGAGTCATCGTTCTGGTAGCGCCACCAGCAGTCCGCGGCAGGGTGGCCATGGATCTTACAGATCTGGCACGTCACATCGACGAAGGGGGTGGGGGCACGGTCACGACGGCGGTCATCACGTCTGCCATCATTGCGACGGCGACGATCACCACCATCGCGCCTGCCATTGTAGCGGTGTCCTCCATCATTGCGGCGGCCAGCATCACGTCGGCCACCATCATCGTGGCGCCGACCTTGTCCTCCATCATTACGGTAGCGTCTGTCGACGCGGTCATCATCACGACCACGGTTGCCGTGGTCGCCGCGGTGATCGCGATCACCACGCGCATCATGGCGGCCATCTGGACGTCCGCGATCACCACCACCAGAGGGGCGAGTGTCACGGGCAATGTTGTTGTCGCGGCTGGCCACGTTGGCGGAGGAGACGAAGGAGCTCCCGCCCTGACCAGATTCGGCCAGCATGGCCTGGCGGATGTCGTGAGCACAGATCTGCCCGAACAGATCGTCGAGCGTGGTGTTCGGGTTGGCGCTGACGGCGGCGACGATGTCGTTGTAGGAGCCGTCTAGCCCATTGAGTATATACCCAACGAGCTCATCTTCCTCAACCGCCTTGCCGGTGGCTGCAAGTTTCGACGCATACCCTTTCATCTCAGCAAAGTATGCGGCGGCGGTGAGGTCGTTCTTCTTCGTGTTGTTGAGGGAGCCGCGAAGACTGTTGACGCGGGAACGAGAGTGAGATGAAAACATGCGAGTTACAACACCCCATACCTCGGCAGTAGTCTGGAGCCCGATCACGTGTGCGAGAATCTCTGGCGAGAAGGAGTTCAGCAGGTATGTGAGGACGGCTGCATCTCGGGTGACCCAGGTGACATAGGCCGGGTTGGAGACCCTGACCTTCTTCCCTTTGTCGTCGTCGATCTCGATGGCTTGCGACGGTGCGGCCTCCGTGCCGTCAAGGAGCCCACCGGCCTGGACGCTGCGAAGCGCCGGAGAAACGAGGGTCTTCCAAAAAAGAAAGTTCCCTCGAGTCAGCTTTTGCGAAGGAGGAGAGCCGAGCGCAGAGGACAAGGCTCCCATTGTCGTCGATGAGGACCCGGCCATTAGAGCACAGGGTGGTTTTTGGATCGTGGTTTCTTTGGCTTTGGATCGTAGTTCGTGGTTTTCTTGATTGTATCGTAGGTTTTGGTCGTGGCTTGTGATTTTGGCTGCTGGATCGTAGGTTTTTTGATCGTAGATCGTGGCTTTGGTTGTGGTTTTTGTCGTAGGGTTTTGGAGATTGGAAAACGGCGGCTAGGTCATGGAGAAGAGGGCTCTGATACCATATTAGGTTTAGTGGCGGAAACGATACCCACGTTGGAGGGTTCGGGTGCGTGTTATAAAGGCATGGAAGAGCCCCATGCGTGGCATCGTACAGATGTATGGTATACCGTTGGTGTACTACACCATACGGTATACACGTATATTACATTGTTCAACATGTGTAAGTGCAGCAGGGCATAAATTCCCTCTCGATTGATGGAGGCGCATGGGCATCTTTCTTTTCTGTTGCCGCTGGTCCACAAGAGATGTTCGACTTAACTTAACACGTAATTAATTACGAGGTGATGCTGCATCCTAACTTAAGTATTCCTCACGTACGAACCAGCACACTTCCCGGCCGGCAGCCAGCAGCTTAGTCCAGTCACAGTCAGTCACCCACACCAGCTAGCTAGCTAATAAGCCTCCGCCGGCGATGTGTCTCCCGTTCCTCTCCGGCGGCCGCGACGACCACGGCCCATCATCCGACCACCGGTATCCGCCAACGCCGTCCGCGGACCAAAATCATCCTCGTCACCATCCTCCCGCTTCCCCGGTGAAACACGGCCACGGCAGGATCACCGACGGGCCAGCGCGTCCGCCGCCCGAGAGTTACAAGGAAGAGGAGGAGGATCATCGGCAGTACGTTACTGCCTCTCCTCGCCGTGGCCCGCCGGCGGAGCTCCAGTACTACGGTACGGCGGCTGCACACAGCCACGGCGGCGAGGGTGAAGATCGCACGCGACGGACCAAGTCACGGGGGGCAGGATCCATCGTCAGGTGAGCGACGACTGTCCCGACTTTGCATGCGTTCTCGATCGGCCGGCGGGTGTTGTATTTTAAGGAATATTCTACGGAAATAATAAACCCAGAGATATGTTGTTCTGGGATAGAGGCCATGTTCTTGAATGCACTTCTTCGTCAGGTGACTTGCATGCAGTTCTTTTGGTATTGTACACGTCGCTGCTCGATCATGTATGGCGGTCCTTATCTGAGCGTTACGTCTGGACGCATATATATGTACTACAAGGACCTGCGGAATATGGTCTCCACCATCGGGATCCCTTATATGCTCCCATACCCCCATAAAAAACAATCAATTTTAAATGTTTCGATTTTTTTTTGAATCCTCACAAGGATCTGTCAAAAATCTCCAACAATTTCAGATCCAAATTCGAAATGCACATTGAGAAACAAAAAAACAAAACCATATGGGAGTAGTGTCAATTGTGTTTTGTCATTTTGTGACAATATTCATGCTAGATTTGTTTTGTTTGTTTCTCAGTATGTATTTTGAATTTGGATATGATTTTTGGAGCTGTTGTAGACACATACCTTTTGAAATTCACATAAATAATATATTTTTTGAATTTGGATACGATTTTTGGAGCTGTTGTAGACACATACCTTGTGAATTCACCACAGTTAAAACAATGCTTCCAACAGTGCCTCTGTGATTAAAAACATAATTCATTTGTTATATTTGTTAGTTGGAAACAACTCATAATTTTAGAAAATTATTTTAGAAAAATCAGGGATTGGCTCGGATAGATTAGCCTTTTTCTGTTAGGAGTTTGTGACTCTCTAATCTTTTGCTTCACGGGTGGTGGCAAACCAAGCTGGTTACGCAGCAGGAGATGCCCGTCCGTAACTAATCAAAGCTAACAACCGTTTGGCCCACACATGCATCTTGTTGCGGAATCGGATGATCTGCTTAGATTGTAGGACAATAGAGGAGTCTGATGGATATCATTTATCTTTTTCAGGGGTCAACTGCCACCTATCCCTAACCGTAAATGACAATAGAGAAAAGGTCAAATATTTATTCATAAATATCCATACAACTTGTAGCAAACTTTATATATGTAAACCATATGACATACTATATATCATGCATACACATGAAACCACATAAGGCTCGCTTGATCTTCTATATCACCCACATATGGACCTTGCTCCTATGTGAGAGCAGGATTAAAGACCAAATTTAATTCAAGCACAACTAAGATGTTTTATTTGATATATATACATATCTTGTTGTTTTCCTAGTGCCATCCACCATTTCCACCGCCACCAGATCCTCCACCGTAACCTCCACCTCCACCATTTCCGCCACCAGTGCCACTACCATATCCTCCGCCAGAGCCACTCCCGTATCCACCATTGTTGCCACCACCATAGCCGGGATTACTATTCCCACCACCATGTCCTTGGTTACCGTTCCCGCCACCATATCCCGGTCCATAGCCTCCACCACTGTAACCAGGACCATAACCAGAGTTTCCATACCCCCCACTGTTTCCACCCCCATTGTTTCCATATCCTCCACCGTGCTGGTTTCCGCCACCGTTTCCATATCCTCCGCCGTTGTTTCCGTATCCTCCATTGTTTCCATATCCTCCACCGTTGTTACCGTATCCTCCGTTATTTCCGTATCCTCCACCATTGTTTCCGTACCCTCCATTATTCCCGTACCCTCCACCATTGTTTCCGTATCCTCCTCCATTGTTTCCGTATCCTCCACCATGTCCTCCTTCAGGTTTCACATTCTTCTTCTCAGATTCTGCTTGCATACAAGAAAAAATCATTAATTTGGCGATCAATGGTTGAGGTACCATTCTACTTACGTACATGAGGACGAATGATATCTACAGTCGGTAATGGTAGTTGAGAGAGAGAGAAGGGAGGAAGGGGAAGTTTTGACATACCTTTACCTTCAGTGAGCTCTCTAGCACCCGCTACATCTTGGCACAGAAGCAGGAAAGAAGCTAGCACTACACCAAGCAGAAGCAGAGACTTGAGAGCCATTGTGGATGATCAGTCAGGTCAACTTCGAGTTAGCTCGCAAAGTCGCAAGCTTAGGATGAGACGATATATATAACTTAAAAAATAACAAGACCGGAGGGGGACTCCACCCCGGCTTTGTCATTAAGGTAGAAGTGAGCACTCGAACCCGAGACCTGTCCCTTATGCGCTTATATATAACTTCAAGTGATCCCCTACTTATAGAAGACGCAACAATGCATGCATGCACGCTTCTGTCTCCTATCAATGGACGGGAGCTAAAGTTGGAGTGACAATGCATGCCTGATACGGTTGGTTGGATGCTGGTATATCTCGTTGTCAAACTTGATTAGGGCTTAGCCCATGGAGCAGGGCATTGACATTCGTCCATGAATTTACGTGTGGTCGAGAGTGTATAGAAACAGCAGCTAACAAATTAGAGGTTGCCACAAGAACGAGGGTATATGTACAGGTACGTGCTATATACCGTGTAGGCTGTCGGCACAAATTAATACATGTGCAGCTGGTATACACTACAACACAAAAGTCCTGTAGGGACGTCAAATTTTAGGCTATAGACGCTAAATTTCATCTCTACGTGGTTCTAAAGACGCTCTTATAAAGCGTCGTACAAGCGTCTTCCCATCCACCGTCTCAAATACCATAAGGACGAATTGTTAACGTCTCAAAGGTAAAATTAGACGTTTTCAAAAGCGTGTTTATGCTAAAAGAGGCGCTTTGTAGATGCCCAATATATCGTCTCTATCAACATTTAGTCGCTTTACTGCGTCCTCAGATGGAGATTATTTTCTTATATAAAAATTAATTTATTCTTCAATGTGTGCAATCCACTAGCACACCAGTGCACTAAAGTCAAATTCCACTCGTGAAAAAAGCATACAAAATCACAGTGCAATGCAGCAAAAATATCTAATATATCATTTGATGTCAGCTGGACTTTACAAGTCAAACGTACATCCTTACAAAGATTTGCATACACGTCTGAATACAATACATATAATTATGCATCTCCTAACTAATGATAATAATCAATAAGAACTCGAAATCATCTGCTATCCGGTTCACTGCTTCTGCAAACTCTCTTTACTCTGTATATGTACTATGCTGCTTGAAAAATCTTCGCAGGAAGTATCCTGCAGAGGGACACAGTTACACGAGGAAGAATCAATCAGTAAACCAATTAATAATTGGACAAGAACTTAATATGCTTGTGATCTCAGAGTAACTAACGTGTGCAGCAGAAAAAATATCCTAGAGTTCCAGTCTGATATATAGAAGACATATACACATACTCCCTCTGCTGGAGTATGTACTAGACGAGTCCAACAAAACCTGATCCTGTTTGTACATAAATTCAGAAGACCAGTCGCGGTACATAATTTGAAGCTATGTGCATTTAAAATTATGAAAGAATAAAAGTTACTTTATGCAGGTCGCTGCAATTGGTGCCCTCAGTTGTGAATACCGCCTCCAAGTGTTGGCTCGTGTATTGTCTTCTGTGCAAAATCTACAAGAATATCCATGACCAGCAGGCAAATACAAGGACGAACATTAATCTCCACCTTACAAATAAAGGTTCCAAAGATCTAACAGGGGAGATGCGGAAGAGAGGTACCTACTTTCAGAGAGGAATAAAGAGGCAAGGGGCAAGGTCGCAAGGAGCAGTTGATCGAGTCCTGCGTGAAAAAACAATTGAGTGACTCACCAGATTTAACGTACGTTGATCACCAGCGGCCGGATGGATCCTCACAATCGTATGTCGTTGACTGGGTCTCGACAAAGACGAAGAATCGTTTGCCAGATAGGGGCGCCGGATCGGATCAGGTGGAGCTGTGGCGGCGGCCCAGGTTTTACACGAGGTAGGGAAGAAAGGGGTAAACGTGGATCTGTGACGGCTGTGTGAGGACTTAGGGTAGGGAGTTTATTTTTTGGTACGTGTAAAGCCTGAAATTTAGGACGATTTGTGTTGCGTCTCAATGAACGTCTCAACACACAACTCGGCTACGGATGTAGGGACGAAAATACAAACGTCCCATGGAGAGCGTCTTTACGTGACTCTTTTGTTGTAGTGATAATATCAGGAACGATATTTAGGTTTGTTTCACCTCGTATGTATTATCGTGGCCAGAAGAAATAAGCAGCTGCTGTTTCAATACAGCTTGCCGGCTTGCCGCTAATTCAATACAGCTTGCCGGGATTGACTCAGCACTGCTGGCTGATAGTGTTCACTTTCCCGTGTTCCCTGAAATGGTCGGCAAGGTGGTCGATAGATAGATACCAGCAAAAGAAAGTTGGTCGATAGATGCATTTAATGTTTTTCAGATATTTCAGAACAAATGTCCATGTACTACAATCTAGTCATCTAGATAAATTAATCATGCAGTTCGTAAAAAAGTTCATGTATTTTCCCCAAAAATAAGATTAAAAAGATAAAATAGTGAATGGATAAATAAGTAGTTACAATGGAAAAATAGAACAAAAAGAAGATTCGTAAAAAGAAAAAGACCAGAAAAAACAGATGACCAGAAACATGGGCCTACTGGCGTCGGAGGGTTGCACAGAGCGCCCATGTTGCTTGCAAAAACGTGGAGCTTGAAGAGCTCTCTAAATGGGCCGTTTAGAGGCGAGTGTCTTTTATTTTACTTTAAATCTTACAAAATATTTCCACTTTCTACAAATTAATTTTATACATTAAAATGTGTGTTGTAAAAATTGTTTGCGGCTGTAGAATATAGATTTTCATACGTACATGAATAAATGGTTCATTGGTTCTACACAAATTTTAACGCGTATCTAAATATATGTTCATGAGTTCAAACGTTATTTGTACCTATATGATTTAAATTCTCCATATGAGATTACATAGATGTTCATGTGTATATATAAATGTTCAAGGGTAGATAATTGTTTTCCATATACGATAAAAATATTGATACATAAAACTAGAAAATACCATAGTATATATAAGTGTGAAATATATAAGTGTGAAAAAGAAAATGAAGGAAATAATGAAAATATTTGAAAATTAAAAATGGGGAGAAAGAAAGATTGAAAGAAACATGCAAAAAACGAAAAAATAGAGCCCGGTAAAAACAGCTGGAAAATAGTAGAAATCAAAGACCCATCAGAAAATTGACAAAAGTCCACAATTGAGGTTAAATGGGCCGAGCCTTTAGCGCGCCAGGTACGCAATGTCTCTGTACGCGTCGCCAAGAGCGCAAGTACAAATTACTGGGGAGCAATCCAATAAAGATATGTTTTCGTTTAGAACTTGGCCCATTACCAGGCGCGCATCGGCAGATTCTTCCTCCATGCCGCCATGTCGTTGCCTCCTCCTGATTGGTTGACGTCGGAGGACGAGCTATTCGACGACGACGGCGAGCAGCCGCCCGAAACATCAGCACAACATGCCCCAGCACCAGCACCGGAGGAGAGGGCGGTGGATGTGGATATGCAGGGCAGCGCTCGCTAGATCAAACCCCACCACGCTCCGGCAAGGGCGGCAACCCAGAGGCATGCAAGTTCATTGATGAGCTATGCATGTTCCTCAAGGTCGCTGCCGCTAATAGCCGATGATACTTCCGATGACGGTGGCCGGCGGGGGCGTCGAACCAGCAGCATACAAGTTCCCCACGCCGGAGCCGGAAGGGCCACTAGATGTAGCGGTTGGTTTGACTTTCATTTAAGATTAGATGTTTCTTGTTAAATTTTGTTTAAGTTTAAAGTCGTGTGTTAAGTTTCATCTACAGTGTGGTCGCCGAATTTGTTGTTGGCGTAGATTGTTTGTAACATCCCAAATTTTAGAACTAAGAAAAACTTAGTTTTACAAGACCCAAAATTCAGAGCCAACAAGAACTTTTTAAAATACTTCACTAATGATTGTGTTCTCCTTCCTATTGTTCTGTTTGACTTCTTGTAACTTGTTGCCTGTGTTGTTTGGCCATTACATAACCACCTTAGGGCCCAACCAAGATAAAATAAATTTAACCTTGGTGATCATGTCATGACAAGAAAAATATTCCATATATCTTTTCCACTCTCATTTTTGGCCAAATTCTAATTCAATGATACTTGGTTTAGCAACAACCAAAATACCCACTCTTGAGAAAGTAAAAGTACTTCCAAAATTATGTGTTCTCAAAAATATGGGGGATCTATATGCTATTTCCTACTTATTGTTCAACCTTCGTATTTTGCAACTCCTATCCTATAAACTCTTATTTTCACTCTTTTGGAAACAATAAAAGTGGGAAAATATACTACCCATGTATTTTAACAACCCTTTCTGGAAAATATCAAACTATTGAGTCAAGCTTGTCTCAACAGTATTCTTGTCATGATGATAATTGATTACCATCCCACCACCTATCTGAATATTTGAAATGTGGTTGAAAACTTATGTTGTTTGCTTGTTTGACTTAAGGTTGTATTGATTGTTAATTCCTTGATTTGTGGTTGCTTGGGTGAATAATTACACAAATGTACTTGAATGTAAAGTTGAAAACCCACTGATCACAATTTGGAATGTGACTGAAATTTAAAACAAATCCCTCAAGTTATTCAACAAATGGAAATTAAGATCATGAGTTAAAGAAATGATCTTAATAAATTATTTTCCCTACTTAACCATCTATTTCCTTCAAACAAATATTTCTCCAGGAAAATAAAAATTATTTGAAGTTAATATATTCAAGGAAGTTCCAAGAGTTCAAAATAATATTTTGAACCTGCTTTAAAATTTCTAAAGGATTATAAATTTGTATTTAAGAAAAATGCCATATTTAAACCCTATGAACAAAAGTTATTCAAAACATTCTATTTTGGCACCCCAATTTTTGTGGAGCTTCTACATGTTATGGGGAGGCTACCTGATTTTTCTCATAATTTTTGAAAGAGTTTTAGTGCCTCAATTAAATCCCTAAAAGCTTCTGGTTTTAAAAGGAAAGTAAGAGAAATAGAAAAGGAGGAAAATACAGGGGGCTACGTGCAATTGGCCTTCTTCATCCTGTAGCGACCGAGCCGGCGAGCCGCACCGCTAGCTCGTCGTCGCGCCGACCGTCGCCGTACTGCCCTCATTGGATAAGAACGCCGCGCCAGCCCTCTGCCCTGCTCCTCCGCGACCTTTGACCTGCAGAAGAGCACATGGGTCGCCCCCTCTCGTTGCCCCTGCTCGTCCAATCCGCGCGGCCAGAGCACGTCGACGCCGGCCCCGATCTCCGCCACCTCATCTCTCCGGCAAGCTCAGCTCATCCTGGCCGTTCTCCTCGCTCACCGAAGCTCCGCAGACACCTCGACGTCACGTCCCCTGCCCCACCGCGACGCAATCGTGCTGACGACCTCCGACGGGTGCGCCATGGACGCCGTCCGTGCGCACGACGGCCACCTACCCCCTCGCCTCTCCACGCACGCCAGAACCCTAACGGAGCACCCGACGACGTTGCCGCACAGCCAGGGCAGCGAATGGCGGCCTCTCCCACGCCCTGACCACCTCCTGGACCGAGACCGCCATGAACCGGACCTCCACCTCTATTTAACCACGCCCGAGCTGCTCTTCTCGCCACACCCTCTCCATTCGGTCCCTGCCTCCATCCCTCACTCCCCAGCCCTCTCTGCACCTGCCTGAAGGGCAGGAGTGCTGCCGCCGTGCTTCTGTCGTGAAGCCAAGCTTCGCCATCTCCATCGCCCCGAGGTGGATGACGACCACGGCCGCGTCGCCTCTCTCCCTTTTCACCCTCTATTCTTTGCTCTGTCGACGCACGAACCTCACCGCCCTCTCCCCCTGATTTTCCACGCATGTTTAAAATTCAATAACTCGAGAAATATAACTCCAAATAAATCAAACCGAAATTCTCTGGATAACATATGAAATTGTTAATCCAACCACACTGGTTTCATCTTGTTTAGAGTAATAAAATAATGTAGTATTTAAAGTGCCACAGAAGGTTCAGAACACCAACTTATTTGTTTCTGATACCCTATTAACCCAATTGAGTTCAAACCAATTTTCTTAGATCACATTTAATCAGTGTTAGCTACCCCTAAATTGGTAAAATTATTGAAGCAACAGAAACTCTTTAGTAAATCAAATAGTGATTTGCACTTTTCTGTAGTATAATAATTATGGTGGAATAAATATTAATCCAAATGGACCTAGGCCAATTTTGTTGGATCAGAAATAATCAGTGCTAGTGGTCTATAAATTGGCATAATTTTGTGATTAACAAAACTTAAGTTGTGCAATAAAACTTGTGTGGCTAGTTTATGCCATTTTCAAGTCATATTTAAATATCGGTTAGTTCAATTAAATTGAACCCAATTGGTTAGCCTTGGGTGATTGCAGTAGCTATTTGTAGAATTTAAGATTGTAATGTTGTGATGTCTGGTTGAATAGTGTAGTGATTGTTTGTACTTGCTAGTGTAGACGAGTAGGCGAGAACGTTGCCGGGATTATCGAGGAGGGGGATTTTGCTAAACAACAGGAGCAAGACCCCGGGAACTTTGCTGAGCAAGGCAAGCTACTTCTCTGAGCTTGCATCTACATACTATTTTGGTTCACATGTTTTACTTATAAAAAGCATAAGTGATTTATGTGGTGGTTGCCACTTAAGCTATGATTTTGAAAACCCTTTTTACAAAATACAAGTATATTATTTTGACACCCTATATGGAGATATTAGACGGAAATTCTTTTTCAAACTATAGGATGGGAAAAATATTGTTTACTCAAAACTCCTTTGAAAATACTTGTGTGGATATGGAATGTCGAGATGTCGTGTTGAAGTGAAGAAATGGAGAATGGTGATGTTTTACGAAAAATGAACATTGTGTCCTAGTACTATGACGACCAGCCGATACCCTGTGCGACCACATTTACCCACATATGGAAAGGGCGTAGTCATATAATTTGCTCATATTAGTATGGGATGCCTCAACAACGGAGATGACTCCGTTCCATGAGGAGATGGTTTGGTGACCTACCCCTGACATGGGTCCTCAAAAAGGAGAATACCGACGGGCTGGTATGAGTGAAGGGAGGAAGAGGATTGAAGACGCCACCTTTGGGTCGTCGGGCAGAACTATGAGTCCTCACACTTAGTTCCGACGGGCTGGAATGAGTGTCGATGGAAAGTGTCATAGCGGCAGGGTCCTATACTAGCATGAGCAAAGGACAGGCTACGGTCGGTGACTCAACTTCGCATACACCTTGTATGGCGGGATGTGGCTGACACGATGAGTTGCCGGATGGATGTGGAAAACGCGTGCTACCTCTGCAGAGTGTAAACTATTCGAATAGCTGAGTCCTCGGATATGGACAGTTGGGAGGCTGTCCTAAGACCATGTGCAAGTTTTGCAAAGTTTTAAGATTTGAAAAGAAAATGGAGATGTTTTATATAGGCAACTATACCGACGGGCTGGTATGAGGTTGCTGGAAAAGAGGAAGACCATGAAGGGCTATGGTCGAGAAGTGCAAAGTTTTGTGTTTTGAAAGTGGAAAATGTTTTATGTCACTAAACCGAACAGCTGGTATAAGATGGTTGGGAAACGATTTGACCATCAAGGGCTATGGTCGAAAAGGGAGGAGTTTTGGAGAAATAAACCAATGGTGATATTTCCGGGAAAATGTTTATAAGAGAGACTTTTTACCTTTTTAACGAAGATGTATTTTCGGGATAATGTTTTAAAAGAGATTTCATACAAAGACAGATATATGGGAAAAAGTTCTAAAAGCTTTCTTTCCTTCTTTTTTTAAATCAAAGTTATAGAGGTTTCAAAACCAAGTTTTATTAAACAAAAGTTTGCCCTTCTGTTTTTCAACAAAGATATAGAGATGTCTTTCTAAAAGTAAAAGTCTTATTTAACCAGTGCATGCTCATGTTGGGGGTAGTTTGCGAGTACAATTCAAATTGTACTCATATTGGTTTTGTCCCTGGCTATTGTCTTAGTCAGGTTTTGAGGAGCATATTGATGAGGAGAATTATGGTACCGATGACGCGAACTAAGGATTCTTCATTAGTCAGTTGCCTGTGGGAACTAAGGAACGCTAGTAGGCCATCAACGTTGTTTGCTTTCGCTGAATCATGGTATTTTGCCCAGGAAGGCACCTATGTAAGACTCGGTCTGTATGACCAAATTATTGTAAAACTTGTATCCGGTGTTGTAATGGATGTAACTGTGATGCCACGTCGAGTTATGTGCAACATCAAACTGATCATGGGATTATTGCTAGAAACATAACGAGTATCTCGGATGGCTAATCCGGGGTCCTCACAGACTTGGTATCAGAGCCATCCTGACTTAGGAGACCTTAGTTTAGCATGGGCGTTAGATGAGAGTTACAAAAGTTAATTTCTAAAATAAGGGAGCCGAGTATTTTAGAAAATTTTCCTTATCTCCTAACCTTCCACTTATGCAAGTATTACATTTTCCTGGTACCCTCAAAATTTTGTACACTTGACATCTCACTAACTTAAAAAAATTTGTTTAAAATTGTAAAATGGCACTCAACCTCACCGAGTTTAAGCAAGTAAAGAAGGATTGCAAGTTGATGTTCCCTACAGTGAGCCCGATGGATTTGACCCATCTCCGCCTAACCGGCATGGCCAGGTGTCGGTCCACAGTAAGGTGTAGTAGGACTTGTCCCATTCCATGAGAGAGGCTCGCCGGTTTCTTCCATGAGACAGATCCGACACAACCCAGCTTATATGAGACCCGTCCTAAGCTGCCATTTCTCCCCATCCTCACTCGCTGTCCTTAGCAACCCAACTCTCTTGAAGCAGGAATCCCGCGTTCTTATCCTACACGCAGAGCCAGAATAATCCGATGGCAAACCCCAAGGTCATTCTGGAAACCACTGCCGAGGATCATGGCGGATTTCCACTGATGCTTTGGAAGGCCGTCTACCATCTTCTTGGTAGCCCTGCTCGCCCTCGATATGTGGTGTTCGAGAACTCACTCTCGCCTGCCGGGAGTGAATTTCAAGTAGACGTGCATATCGGCTCGTGTCCGTTGGGCACAAGTTAGCCTTACTTGATCCAAGGTAGGAGCATGCCTACTCTTAATCAAGCCATCCAGGTAGCAGCCTGGGAAGGTCTTGTCCGTATCCGGTACTCGGAACCAGCGATGGCGATGAGTCGAGCTTTCCACCTTCTCCCAGCCAGACCCCAGCATGGTGCGGAGACTGTCCAAACTTCCATTAGAGAGGAAGTCGACCCTGCCGTAATCACCCTGGTCACCTACGGGGCTGCAATGACAAGGTTCAGCCATTCCCTGATGGATGAACTCATGACCACAAGGCGCCACCTTGGTCGTGCTCTCCTGGAACTGTGTCGATCAAGGAACCCACCTATCCTCAACCCTGGGCAAGCTCGGGGTACAGGACTCCCGTTCCTAGATGATTTGCTGGAACGTAGCCTTGATGCATCTGTGGCGCAAGCACTAGCCCGAGTTCAGCAGCACCCCCAAGAGCCAGGTATAATCCTCGAAGGCGTGCCTGCAGTTCTCCACCCCGCGGAGGATGGAGATGTGAATACCACTCTTCGTCTTGGCCACGCTCCACCAACTACCAGAGGCCGTCAAGCGGAGTAGAACCCATGCTTAGTTAGCCTGACTTGCGCTTGCAGGTTGGTAGGAGAGAAGCGGCAAGGTTTTTTGTTTGTTTGTGTTGTGTAAGTTTGTTGTAAGCTTTTTGGTTGATGTCGAATCAGCCCATAATAAAACTTGGTGTTCTGATCCTCTTGTTAATTGTGTTGATTTGGAAACAAGTCATAAGGTGTGTTGATTGTTCTCTGTTAATTGTGTCGCTTGTTGGAGTGAATTAAAAATCTTGAACCCAAAAATAAAAATTGGAAACAGCTACACAATTTGACATGTGACATAGAATTTCTCAAACCTAGAAATTAATATTTTCCTTCACACAAAATTAAAGGAAGTGATAATATAATCACTCTCAATTTATTCATATTACTTTTCTCTCTCAAATAAATAGTTTTCAAAAACCTATATTTAAAATCCTATTTCTTTCTTTATTTCTTTATATCATCAAATGTATCACCTGAGAATTAACCCCAAACATCAAATGCCATTATTTTCTAATGTGCAAAGTATTTTTGGGTGTGTTGCACCGGTTAATCATTAAGTGGAAGTATTTAATGAGACACCGTAACCACGGTGCCTCGCTCACTTAATGTTAACTCGTGTGTAGGTTTGGAAAACTACCTACTTGGTGTTATATATGGTTCCCCATTTGGGATAAATCATGTGCCACACACAAGTAAGTTTTTTTGTCTAGTAGTTGTTATATGCTTGTTAACCGGTATGGCTGAAATAATTAGGCCATACCACTGTAAATATTTCGGACCATAAAATGCAGGGTTATTTTCTATAAAGATATTTTCTCAGTAGCAAGTTCTCCTATCTGTATGCTCGTACCTCTGCAATTCTATGAATGCTGCAAGACCAGAATCGTGGCAGCCAAAAAAAATGCAAAAAATGCAAACCTTGTTCCAGTTCCTCAGCGGAGACGAGTTTGATACAACCCCGGAGTTCAGTACAGAAGGGAAACTTTCAGAATCAAAGGATACAAGTTCTACCCCAACGAAGAACACTACAACAACTTAGAGCGGATACAGAGGCACTCTAGAAATTTCTACTCCCTCTCACGCTCCATGGCACTACTAGAAGATGAGCCTGGCTCACCCGAAGCCGCGTCGCGAGCCGCGCGACGGCGACGGATGACTCGAGCAGCCTGCTCACCTCTAGCCGAAAAAACAGCCACCTCAGCCACCGGGGCACAGCTTGCTCCTCCGGTGCAGCTTGCTCCTCCGCCGCAGCCTTTTCCTCCATCGCAGCACCAGCACCAGCGCTAGACCACAAATTGCACAGGACAACGACTAGGATGACCACTGCCGCGAACAGCAGGGTCTGCACCATCGAAACCAAGACCACGAAGAGCATGAAGATGATAATGCCCTCGATGAAGCCCGCGTCCTCCATCATATCGACATAGGCTCTAAAGAAATCACTAATGAAGCCCATGGTGGCGATGCGATAGGAGATTTTTTTCGAGGTTTCTAATTTATAGCCGGAGCTCGGATGCCACTCCTCGGCACCGCATTGCGACGGAAAGAGAAGGAATCACGAGCAGTGCTTGCCCAATGGCACGAAACCATCAAGGCGTTGTTCTCCAAAGCCGTGATAGCCGCTGCATCGATGGACTGCTGATGCATGTAAAATGCATACATGAACTTTGCATTATTTTACTTATATTCCAGTCATATTTGCATCATATAAGGGTTATATCACTGTTTTATAATGATTTTGGGAATATTTGGTATGTTTCCTATTTTTATGGAATTAACCCTGCACAGTCAGAAAACCCTGTTTTCTATATTTTAATGTTTCAGGGACCCAAACGACGTCCAAATGACCTAATATTTTACGGGCATCAGTTTTTGGAAGGAACAAAGCGTAGGAGCCAAGGAAGCGCACGAAAGGAAGCCGGAGGCCAAAGTTGAGTGGGCCCACACGGCCAGGTACCTGGGCCGCATGGGACCCCCTCTTTTGGGCCTCGGAGCTCCGTTGCGTCGATCTTTCCTCCACCGACTCGGTTTTGACCTAAAACCGACTATAAAAATAGCCCCCCGACGTTCTCTGGAAGGAGCGCCGCGAAACACAGAAACACGAAACAGAGACCTGGAGCTGCAGATTGGAGGGGGAAAACTCCGGCGGGGC
This sequence comes from Poa pratensis, assembly GCA_947311845.1. NCBI lineage: Eukaryota > Viridiplantae > Streptophyta > Magnoliopsida > Poales > Poaceae > Poa > Poa pratensis. The sequence goes on along the minus strand of CAMZMU010000094.1, from coordinate 26,005 downwards.
GCTGCCGGCGTGGTCTCCATCTTCTCCAACGACTTCTCCACCGTCTCCATGATGAAGAGGGAGTAGTCCACTCTGGACTATGGGTTTGTGGAAGTAACTTATGTATCTCTCCTCTCTTGAGCTTCACTAATTAGTACCGTATGAGCTGCTGAACATGATTACGGTCATCTATGTAATACCTTTGTGGTGGATCTTTTTATGAGTTAATATATGTTTGAGATTGCAATGGTTTTGTTTCAGTTATGAAAGTAGATGCATATTATGTACCCCGTTCTTATTTACTTGTCATGATCAAGCATGTTTATGAGAGCGTGTGAGGGGGAACGTGTGCATTAGTTGGAGTAACGGGGGGTGGCTAGTAGTGAACGTGAGAGAAAGTTCTGCGATCCACTTGGGTGTTTACCTTACTTTGTTGCCTCACTAGGGATAAAAAGAAATACCATGCTACCGGAGATGTGGGTGTGACCATTGCCACTTCCTCCATGACTAGATCTAGCATGTTCTTATTTTAACTTCATGTCATGATACTTATTGCTATACTCTGAGTTATCTTAATTACTGAGGTGTTATGATTTAGTTCGCATCTTGGTGGAGTATAAGAGAGACTAATAACCAAAAGGTCTCTATGTTAGGACGTGATGCCCATATAATTATAACTTGTCATTAAACTGTTGTGTTGCAATCTCATATGTCAACTCTAGTGTTCCATTGTCTACCACTTTATTAAAGAGAGAGTGCATTTGTGAAACCATGAACCCCGGTCCATTTTTAATCATAAGAAACACCTTTCCAACAACTTTTACCACTTTACCATTTTCTGCCATTTAAAAATCCGAAAATACAAAAACACTTTTACATCTTGCATTCATCATATAAAACCCAAAAATATCATTTATCATTGCTACCACCATCCTTGCATATTTATTTACCACCATTGCATATTTATTTCTTGTTTGCATTGCATATTATCTTGATATCATTCTCACACCTTGTGCTTGACAACCACTAGGTGAGGTTGAGGACCAAAACATTTACTTTGTTTTGTAGGTAACCAAAAGAAGGATAGGAAAGATAAATCTTCACTACTGATTCCCCGAGAGTTCGATATTAAACCCTCGAGTCACCCCTCGTGGGGAAAACACGTCTTCCACTTACTACACACTCTGCACTTGGAGTCTCAACCTAACCCATTTACTTTTCACGCAGGTAACTACGTGAAGGGCCATCAAGACTGTTTTCTGGCGCCGTTGCCGGGGAATCATTGCTGAAAGGTTTATCCAAGGGTCCCCTGCACTAGCTCTGTTTTCTGGCGCCGGGTTTATCCAAGGATATCTCACCAAGTCAACTTCATCACCAACTTGTGCTAACACCTAAGCTTGGGGAGGTTGCACCTACGTGAGCATCATCTTATCCATCTTTACCTTCAAAGCAATTTATCTTGTTTTGTCATTGTCTTGCATTTTTAAGTTCGGTTTGCATATTTATTTTCAGTTTTGCATTTTGTGTTGCATTTGTTATTTCGGTTTGCATCATTTAGTGTCATTTTATTTTCAGTTTTGCATAAAAAATTAAAAAACACATAAAAACTTGCTAAAATGGGAGAAAGAACTAAGTTGTGTGATTACACAAACACTCCAAATGATCAATTTATTGCTAGGCCCATTGCCACACCTGAGATAAAAGCTGATAGTTATGAAGTAAGTCCTAGTTTGTTGAACTTGATAACTAGGGAACAATTTGGCGGTAGTGCTATGGAGGATGCCTCTATGCATCTTCATGATTTTGTTGAAATATGTGACATGCAGAAATTTAAAAATGTGGAAAGTGATATTCTAAAACTGAAGTTATTTCCTTTCTCACTTAGAGGAAAAGCTAAAGAGTGGCTGCATTCATTACCTATTGATAGCATTAAAACTTGGGATGATTTAAAAGAAGCTTTCATTAAGAAATACTATCCTCCTGTTAAAATTTTGCAAAATAGAAACAACATTCTTTCTTTTAGGCAAAATGAAAATGAACATGTTGCTATGGCTTGGGATAGGATTAAACTTATGCTTAGAACTTGTCCATCACATGGGGTCAACGAATGGACCATACTACACTCTTTTTACAATGGTCTAAATTACATGTCTAGAAATATTCTTGATTCTGCTGCTGGAGGTGCGTTTATGGGAAAAACTATAGTAGAAGCTAAGAATATTGGAGCATTTTGCAAAACTATAGTCAATGGCATACTGATAGAGCACCTAATCCTTCTAAGAAAGTGAACTCCATAGAAGAAACAAATGATTTGTCATCTAAAATGGATACTATTCTTGCTTTCATTAATAAACAAAATATTGAAAATGTGCCTTTGCAAGAATTAGTTGGTAATAATCCTGAAAATATTGATGTCAACTTCATTAGGAACTATGGTAATAATGGGTATGGTAACAACAATTATAACTCTTATAATAAACCCCCATATGTTCCCAACAATCGTCCTTCTATTCCATATCCTAATGCTAGTGATAATAATTGGAAGCCTATGCCACCATAATGATAATTTTGAGGCTAATAAAATTCTTATGGAACAAGTTGCTAGTCATAATACCATGATACAAGAGTTGAATAAGTCTGTTGCTTCTATTAGTTCTGATATTAAAGGCTTACAACTCCAAACTGCAGGACTAGACAAAGCCTTGTCAAAACTAGCTGATAACCAAGCCACTTTATTGAGTATGTCTGCAGGGAAACCACAAGCACCACCTGTGGTTGGAATGAATTCTATTAATATTGCTGAAAATATGCCTCTTACTTTGAGGAAACTCTTGATGAATTATTGAACTATCCTGAATATTGTTGCCATTTATGTCTCAACTTGTGGTTTAAAGAAGAAGTTAAAAAACTGAACATGATGAATCTCTTATGTTGATTGAGTTAGAAAAGAAAGTTGAGAAGTTAAAATGCTTAGTGAAGTCAAGGAACCATTGCTTGACTTAGAGAATTGTAGCTTGCATGAATTAATATCTATCTTACAAAAATTTGCAAGTGATCCTTCCATCAACTCTAACCAAGCTGGTTTTGGTTCTTATATTGCTAATCATGTCTTAAAAGAAAAGATTGCTAGGTACAACCAAGAGGCTATGATACCACCTAAGCTTGGGGATATATGGATTCCCAAAGTCCTAGTAACCATTGGAAAAGAGACACACCATGCTATACTTGATCTAGGATCTAGTGTCTCTGTTTTATCTAAAGAACTATATGATATACTTGAATTGAAAAATCTTGAAAAATGCTCTATTGAACTTGCACTTGCTGATGATTCCATTAAACATGCTTTAGGAAAAGTAAGTGATGTTATGGTAGAGTTACATATGACATTTGTGCCTGTTGATTTTCTAATCATGGATATGGGGAATAAAACCTCTAGTCCAATTATTCTTGGAAGACCTTTTCTTCGTACTACAGGTGCTATCATTGATTCAAAAGAAGGGAATGTGAAGTTTCAGTTTCCACACAAGAAGTGCATGGAACACTTCCCAAGGAAGAGGGCACATCATTCAAGCTCCCTCATGAGCTTCGTCCACATAAACATCAAGTAAGAAGCCTAGCTATATGGCTATAAAGAAAGCGCTTTACGGGAGGCAACCCGGTTGTTTTTATTTGTGATTTTCTTTGTGTCCTCTTGCTGTAACAAGAGACTTTGTGTTTAGTTTAGTTTCTGGAATTTTTAATAAAGTGCCAAGTTTTACTCATTTTGGTTTGAAAAGTTGCTTATAGCGTTCGGAGATTTTATTCCTGCACGAATCTGTGCACGGTATGATTTTTAATTCTTATTCTGTAACTCCGAATGAGCTCATATTTGAACTGTAGTTGCAACTTTTCATCCTCTGTATGCATGAATTTTTCGGAATTTTTCGACAAAGTTAAGTAGGGTAGAAAAATACGTTTTGCTGCTGCTGTTTTTCTGGACAGATTCTGTCCCATTTTGTTTGATGCATGCTTTGATCCAATTGAGTTTATGAGTAGGCATACAACATTATACACTTTCTGGACATTCATATGAATTTTTGTTCAAGGATTATATGCAGCAAGAAATCTATTTGTTTATCACTACTAATGCACCCCACAGAAAAGAAATGGGAGAAACGGTGTTTTGAAGTTTTTTCACAGGGATTAGAGGAGATGCACCAAGAGCTATCCAAGGATGGTGAAGACCATAAGCTTGGGGATGTGAAGACAACCCCACTGGACCTACACACTCTCGGTTTGCACACGTCTAACTTCTGTTTTTCGATCGAAACACTTTATCGCATAAACTTGGAGCGTCTTTTTGTTTGTTTGGTTTGATTTTTATTTTGTGAGACCACCACACTATCATTTATATATGAGAGAGCTACTGGAAATTTGGGTTGAATTATGTTGGATGCTATTATAAGATTGGGAAAAGGGATGTTGAGTTGATTTTAAAAGATACATATAGTTGCATGATTCATGAGCTTGTTAATGAGTAATAATTTGCAAGTATTTTATCAAGAGCTATCTTTTATTCATGTTTTGATGCTGAATGTTATTTACTTGTTTAACATGGATTGTTAGTTCTATGGACACTCATGCATGCATTTAGATGGTCAACTTTCTCCCTCTTGCTAGCCCAAAAATTCCAACAAGCAAAAACTTGTTTCCAACACCTTCAACCAAAGTTTTTCCAGTGAGTCCACCATATCTACCTATTAGCTTTATGCTATTCCGAGTATGTTTATCATGATATTTGTGTTATCTATACCTCTGAATGAAAATGCTTATGTTGTTGATTGTTATGGGAAAAGTTGGTTATAGAGCTCTCTCGAACTTGATGCACACTTTACTTTCATTGCATAATAAAACATGACCCATTGTGATTAAAATTATGATGTTGTGGGCTTGACAAATGTCTTTGGTTGAGAGTTAGCTCATATGTGCTGTCACATGGCAAGCTTTCAACATGCACTTCATTTCATTTAGTTGATATCATGTACTTTTGTTTATGGATGCTTACCATGGGTGAAATAAATGTGGAAATGAAGTAGTTTAAATGAGTTTGTATAAATGGTTAGAGAGACGCCTGGGCCGCTAATCTAAGCCATGCATCATTCATGGTGGAAATTTACTTACATGCTATGGTGAACCTTCTGTGATACACCTTACAATAAAAAGCTATCTAATGGTAAATAAAAAGGGTGTTGAGATTGTTCATTGTGTTTGTTTGTCTTGTCATTTTGATATGGGCTTGTTCCATATCCTGGGACAAGAGGTACCCCAGTTGACGCTCTTAATGATACTATTATTACTTACAATGATATTTAACTTGAACTTGCTTTGTTTCCCAAGTTGAGTAACACATGGAGTAGGTACTTGTATTCAAGGGGCATGAGACTTTCAACCTGTACTTTGTCAAGCACACTACTCATATTTGCTTTCACTTTAAACTTAATCATTCAAGATGCTATGATAGGGGAATGAGAGCTTGACACCAAGGATTACCACATTACAATCATTAACTTAAGTAGAGAAGTTCAGAAGTTAGATGAAACTTATTCATGCTTTACCTCTACTCATATATATCTTTCCAAAGTGTCCACCTTTTATATTCAGATTTTCATCAATACTCTATGACCATTATAGGATGTTCTTTCTTTCATTATGCATACATGTGGTCCATAGTACTTTCTTTTATGTTACACTTTGTGAATTATCATTGAACATCCTTGCATTGAATACTTGATATCACTTCATAAACTATCTTGCATATTGCTACTCCTTTTAAGAATGAATCATTTGACTCTATGTAGCAATAGTAATCATCTTTGATATCCATTGATAGTATTAAATTGCAAAGTCCATGTTAGTTTTATCACCTTCATACTCGAGGACGAGTATAGGTTAAGCTTGGGGATGTTGATGCATGTAAAATGCATACATGAACTTTGCATTATTTTACTTATATTCCAGTCATATTTGCATCATATAAGGGTTATATCACTGTTTTATAATGATTTTGGGAATATTTGTATGTTTCCTATTTTTATGGAATTAACCCTGCACAGCAGAAAACCCTATTTCTATATTTTAATGTTTCAGGGACCCAAACGACGTCCAAATGACCTAAATTTACGGCATCAGTTTTTGGAAGGAACAAAGCGTAGGAGCGAAGGAAGCACAAAGGAAGCCCGAGGCCAAAGTGGGCCCACGCGGCCAGGACCTGGCCGCGTGGGACCCCCTCTTTTGGCCTCGGAGCTCCGTTGCCGTCGATCTTTCCTCCACCGACTCGTTTTGACCTAAAACCGACTATAAAAATAGCCCCCGACGTTCTCTGGAAGGAGCGCCGCAGAAACACAGAAACACCGAAACAGAGACCTGGAGTTGCAGATTGGAGGGGGAAAACTCCGGCGGGGCGCTGCCGGCGTGGTCTCCATCTTCTCCAACGACTTCTCCACCGTCTCCATGATGAAGAGGGAGTAGTCCACCTCTGGACTATGGGTTTGTGGAAGTAACTTATGTATCTCTCTCTCTTGAGCTTCACTAATTAGTACCGTATGAGCTGCTGAACATGATTACGGTCATCTATGTAATACCTTTGTGGTGGATCTTTTTATGAGTTAATATATGTTTGAGATTGCAATGGTTTTGTTTCAGTTATGAAAGTAGATGCATATTATGTACCCCGTTCTTATTTACTTGTCATGATCAAGCATGTTTATGAGAGCGTGTGAGGGGGAACGTGTGCATTAGTTGGAGTAACGGGGGGTGGCTAGTGCAGTGAACGTGAGAGAAAGTTCTGCGATCCACTTGGGTTTTACCTTACTTTGTTGCCTCACTAGGGATAAAAAGAAATACCATGCTACCGGAGATGTGGGTGTGACCATTGCCACTTCCTCCATGACTAGATCTAGCATGTTCTTATTTTAACTTCATGTCATGATACTTATTGCTATACTCTGAGTTATCTTAATTACTGAGGTGTTATGATTTAGTTCGCATCTTGGTGGAGTATAAGAGAGACTAATAACCAAAAGGTCTCTATGTTAGGACGTGATGCCCATATAATTATAACTTGTCATTAAACTGTTGTGTTGCAATCTCATATGTCAACTCTAGTGTTCCATTGTCTACCACTTTATTAAAGAGAGAGTGCATTTGTGAAACCATGAACCCCGGTCCATTTTTAATCATAAGAAACACCTTTCCAACAACTTTTACCACTTTCCATTTTCTGCCATTTAAAAATCCGAAAATACAAAAACACTTTTACATCTTGCATTCATCATATAAAACCCAAAAATATCATTTATCATTGCTACCACCATCCTTGCATATTTATTTACCACCATTGCATATTTATTTCTTGTTTGCATTGCATATTATCTTGATATCATTCTCACACCTTGTGCTTGACAACCACTAGGTGAGGTTGAGGACCAAAACATTTACTTTGTTTTGTAGGTAACCAAAAGAAGGATAGGAAAGATAAATCTTCACTACTGATTCCCCGAGAGTTCGATATTAAACCCTCGAGTCACCCCTCGTGGGGAAAACACATCTTCCACTTACTACACACTTGCACTTGGAGTCTCAACCTAACCCATTTACTTTTCACGCAGGTAACTACGTGAAGGGCCATCAACTGCACGCGTAGCAGTACCACAGATGAGTGCTCCGCGCACTGAAACCCGGGCATGTGCGGAAGGAGAGAGAGCAAGGAAGAAGAAGATAGAAAGGAAGAAGGAGACTACCAGGTGGACCCCGGTCCCAGATGTCAGCGAGTAAGCAGATAACCTCCATGTCCTTCTATCCTTTATTCACGACTGTGTTCCTCGCCTTTCCAGTATCCCATCGTGAATTTAACTCATAAATATGCTAGTTGATCCGAGCATATAAGAGTTGCTAACCTATGAAAATTCGAGCTCAGAGGACGAAGGAAGTTAACAATGGTGTTTTTCCTTCACTCAACCGAAGAAGTACAAGGGCAAAGACAACCTACCCAGATGCATCCGAGGAGGACTAAAAATATGGAAGGCACCTGCTGTGGACAACACTCAACTACCAAGCAAGCTCCGATGCAGCCAGAAGTTTAACATCCCTCTACCAACCCAAAAACCGTACTCTCGTACTTCCCTAGTACCCCACCTAGCAAATCTCGAGGACGAGATTTATTTTTAAGGGGGGAGGATCTGTAACATCCCAAATTTTAGAACTAAGAAAAACTTAGTTTTACAAGACCCAAAATTCAGAGCCAACAAAAACTTTTTAAAATACTTCACTAATGATTGTGTTTCCTTCCTATTGTTCTATTTGACTTCTTGTAACTTGTTGCCTGAGTTGTTTGGCCATTACATAACCACCTTAGGACCCAACCAAGATAAAATAAATTTAACCTTGGTGATCATGTCATGACAAGAAAAAATTCCATATATCTTTTCACTCTTATTTTCGGCCAAATTCTAATTCAATGATACTTGGTTTAGCAACAACCAAAATACCCACTCTTGAGAAAGTAAAAGTACTTCCAAAAATTATGTGTTCCCAAAATATGGGGGATCTATACGCTATTTCCTACATATTCTTCAACCTTGGTATTTTGCAACTCCTATCCTATAAACTCTTATTTTCACTCTTTTGAAAACAATAAAAGTGGGAAAATATACTACCCATGTATTTTAACAACCCTTTCTGGAAAATATCAAACTATTGAGTCAAGCTTGTCTCAACAGTATTCTTGTCATGATGATAATTGATTACCATCCCACCACCTATCTGAATATTTGAAATGTGGTTGAAAACTTATGTTGTTTGCTTGTTTGACTTAAGGTTGTATTGATTGTTAATATACTTGATTTGTGGTTGCTTGGGTGAATAATTACACAAATGTACTTGAATGTAAAGTTGAAAACCCACTGATCACAATTTGGAATGTGACTGAAATTTAAAACAAATCCCTCAAGTTATTCAACAAATGGAAATTAAGATCATGAGTTAAAGAAATGATCTTAATAAATTATTTTCCCTACCTAACCATCTATTTCCTTCAAACAAATATTTTCTCCAGGAAAATAAAAATTATTTGAAGTTAATATATTCAAGGATGTTCCAAGAGTTCAAAATAATATTTTGAACCTGCTTTAAAATTTCTAAAGGATTATAAATTTGTATTTAAGAAAAATGCCATACTTAAACCCTATGAACAAAAGTTGTTCAAAACATTTTATTTTGGCACCCCAATTTTTATGGAGCTTCTACATGTTATGGGGAGGCTACCTGATTTTTCTCATAATTTTTGAAAGAGTTTTAGTGCCTCAATTAAATCCCTAAAAGCTTCTGGTTTTAAAAGGAAAGTAAGAGAAATAGAAAAGGAGGAAAATATAGGGGGCTTCGTGCAAATTGGCCTTCTTCATCCTGTAGCGACCGAGCCGCCCAGCCGCACCGCTAGCTCGCCGTCGCGCCGACCGTCGCCATACTGCCCGCGTTGGATAAGAACGCCGCGCCAGCCCTCTGCCCTGCTCCTCCGCGACCTTTGACCAGCAGAAGAGCACGTGGGTCGCCCCCTCTCGCTGCCCCTGCTCGCCCAATCCGCGCGGCCAGAGCACGTCGACGCCGGCCCCGATCTCTGCCACCTCAGCTCTCTGGCAAGCTCAGCTCATCCTGGCCGTTCTCCTCGCTCGCCGAAGTTCCACAGACACCTCGACGTCACGTCCCCTGCCCCACCGCGACGCAATCGTGCTGACGACCTCCGACGCGTGCGCCATGGACGCCGTCCGTGCGCACGACGGCCACCTACCCTCTCGCCTCTCCACGCACGCCAGAACCCTAACGGAGCACCCGACGACGTTGCCGCACAGCCAGGGCAGCCAATGGCGGCCTCTCCCACGCCCTGACCACCTCCTGGACCGAGACCGCCATGGACGGACCTCACCTCTATGTAACAGCGCCCGAGCTACTCTTCTCACCACACCCCTCTCCATTCGCTCCCTACCTCCATCCCTCACTCCCCAGCCCTCTCTGCACCTGCCTGAAGGGCAGGAGTGCTGCCGCCGTGCTTCTGTCACGAAGCCGAGCTTCGCCGTCTCCGTCGCCCCGAGGTGGATGACGACCACGGCCGTCGCCTCTCTCCCTTTTCACCCTCTATTCTTTGCTCTGTCGACGCACGAACCTCACCGCCCTCTCCCCCTGATTTTCCACGCACAGGAAGCCACCCAGGAGCTCGCCGGCGAAGGATTCGTCCGAGGGAGCCGCCGAGTTCGTCGACACCATTCTGAACTTCCTTGAGCCGCGCCTGCGCCGCCATCCCATTCCCAAGCTCTCCGCACTCACTCCACCCTCTCCGCCGTTCCCAGAAGCCCTAGGTGAGCACTACGTCCTCGCCACTGTCTCTGGCCACGGTGGCGCCGCCTGAAATTGGTCGCCGCTGGCGCGCGCTCTCTCTCAGCCATCGGATCTCGATCCAAGGCCATGTACCCATTCGATTAGAACCAGTCGCTGACGGGCAGGCCCCACCCGTCAGCCATTTCCTCTTTTCTGCGCTCAGGAAAAAAATAAAACTAGGCCAGGCCCAGTGGGCTGGGAACCTTCTCAGCCCATTTATTTTTTCCCTCCTCTTTCGAAATTAGGATTTAACAGAAACTTTTAAATCTGTATGCATGTTTAAAATTCAATAACTCGAGAAATGTAAGTCCAAATAAATCAAACCAAAATTATCTGGATAACATATGAAATTTTTAATCCAAACACACTGGTTTCATCTTGTTTAAAGTAATAACAATTATGTAGTATTTAAAGTGCCACAGAAGGTTTAGAACACCAACTTGTTTGTTTCTGATACCCTATTAACCCAATTGAGTTCAAACCAATTTTGTTAGATCACATTTAATCAGTGTTAGCTACCCTTAAATTGGTAAAATAATTGAATCAACAGAAACTCATTAGTAAATCAAATAGTGATTTGCACTTTTCTGTGGTATAATAATTATGGTGGAATAAATATTAATCCAAACGGACCTAGGCCAATTTTGTTGGATCAGAAATCATCAGTGCTAGTGGTCTCTAAATTGGCATAATTTTGTGATTAACAAAACTTAAGTTGTGCAATAAAACTTGTGTGGCTAGTTTCTGCCATTTTCAAGTCATATTTAAATATCGGTTAGTTCAATTAAATTGAACCCAATTGGTTGGCCTTGGGTGATTGCAGTAGCTATTTGTAGAATTTAAGATTGTAATGTTGTGATGTCTGGTTGAAGTGTAGTGATTGTTTGTACTTGCTAGTGTAGACGAGTAGGCGAGAACGTTGCCGGGATTATCGAGGAGGGGGATTTTGCTAAACAACAGGAGCAAGACCCCGGGAACTTTGCTGAGCAAGGCAAGTACTTCTCTAAGCTTGCATCTACATACATCTATTTTGGTTCCCATGTTTTACTTATAAAGAGCATAAGTGATTTATGTGGTGGTTGCCACTTAAGCTATGATTTTGAAAACCCTTTTTACAAAATACAAGTATATTATTTTGACACCCTATATGGAGATATTAGATGGAAATTCTTTTTCAAACTATAGGATGGAAAAAATTGTTTACTCAAAACTCCTTTGGAAATACTTGTGTGGATATGGAACGCCGAGATGTCGGTGTTGAAGTGAAGAAATGGAGAATGGTGATGTTTTATGAAAAATGCACATTGTGTCCTAGTACTATGACGACCAGACGATACCCTGTGCGACCACATATACCCACATATGGAAAGGGCGTAGTCATATAATTTGCTCATATTAGTATGGGATGCCTCAACAACGGAGATGACTCCGTTCCATGAGGGGATGGTTTGGTGACCTACCCCTGACCTGGGTCCTCAAAAAGGAGAATAACGACGGGCTGGTATGAGTGAAGGGAGGAGGAGGATTGAAGACGCCACCTTTGGGTCGCCGGGCAGAACTATGAGTCCTCACACTTAGTTCCGACGGGCTGGAATGAGTGTCGATGGAAAGTGTCATAGCGGCAGGGTCCTATACTAGCATGAGCAAAGGACAGGCTACGGTCGGTGACTCAACTTCGCATAAACCTTGTATGGAGGGACGTGGCTGACACGATGAGTTGCCGGATGGATGTGGGAAAAGCGTGCTACCTCTGCAGAGTGTAAAACTATTCGAATAGCCGAGTCCTTGGATATGGACAGCTGGGAGGCTGTCCTAAGACCATGTGCAAGTTTTGCAAAGTTTTAAGATTTGAAAAGAAAATGGAGATGTTTTATATAGGCAACTATACCGACGGGCTGGTATGAGGTTGCTGGGAAAAGAGGAAGACCATGAAGGGCTATGGTCGAGAAGTGCAAAGTTTGTGTTTTGAAAGTGGAAAATGTTTTATGTCACTAAACCGAACAGCTGGTTTAAGATGGTTGGGAAACGATTTGACCATGAAGGGCTATGGTCGAAAAGGGAGGAGTTTTGGAGAAATAAACCAATGGTGATTTTTCCGGGAAAATGTTTATAAGAGAGACTTTTTACCTTTTTAACGAAGATGTATTTTCGGGATAATGTTTTAAAAGAGATTTCATACAAAGACAGATGTATGGGAAAAGTTCTAAAAGCTTTCTTTTTTAAAATCAAAGTTATAGAGGTTTCAAAACCAAGTTTTATTAAACAAAAGTCTGCCCTTTTGTTTTTCAACAAAGATATAGAGATGTCTTTCTAAAAGTAAAAGTCTTATTTAACCAGTGCATGTTCATGTTGGGGGTAGTTTGCGAGTACAATTCAAATTGTACTCATATTGGTTTCGTCCCTAGCTATTGTCTTAGTCAGGTTTCGAGGAGCATATCGATGAGGAGATTATGGTACCGATGACGCGAACTAAGGATTCTTCATTAGTCAGTTGCCTGTGGGAACTAAGGAACGCTAGTAGGCCATCAACGTTGTTTGCTTCCGCTGAATCATGATATTTTGCCCAGGAAGGCACCTATGTAAGACTCGGTCTGTATGACCGAATTATTGTAAAACTTGTATCCGGTGTTGTAATGGATGTAACTGTGATGCCACGTCGAGTTATGTGCAACAACAAACTAATCATGGGATTGTTGCTGGAAACATAACGAGTATCTCGGATGGCTAATCCGGGGTCCTCACATTGTTTTGTTGCAAATTATCAGAAAATAATCAAAATGTCAATAGGCAGGCTGTTCCGGGGGTGCCGGTGTGGGCGGCAGCTTGTGATTGGTGCACAAGTGTCCGACACCCCAAAACGGACATAATTTGGTAGGTACCGAATAAATTTTAGTGAGTGCTGGTGGAGATGCTCTTGCAAACTACTACCAAGACATGGTAAATTTTAGTCATCGGCGGGGCTGGGCGCCTCATCATCACCTGAACGCTGAAACTTGCAGTTGTTTATGAGCCGCCGAATACTTGAAAGCGGTTTTCTTTCTCTTGCAAGAGATGTCAGTCTTGGGATCCCAAGGATTCAAACAAAAAACCATTGGAGGAGAGCACATGGAAGGAGAAATGCAATTCCACACGTATGTTGGCCCCCGGCACAATCACTGCCGTCAGTTTGTTGGAGATTCGTGCAAGAAATTTTTCAGAGAGACCCTCCCACCTGTGTCTAGTCCCAGTCTTAAGTCCATTTGGTTTTTGCACAACGCCCCTTGTCTTTTACATATTGCCAGGTTTCTTTCTTCTTTGTCGGCCAATTTTATCACGATTTTCGAATCTGCGTTTAGAACCAAAATTATTTGAAAATTCTTTACCGTAAATAACATATTTTTTCACACCTTTTCAAACGAAATTATGAGATCATCAAATATTCAACAAAGTATCACACATTTTTGTACATTTCACAAAATATGTTTCACCAAAATGAAAATGGTACCATTTTCTCACATTCATATGAAAATGGTGAAAATCAATATAAATTCAACAAAGTATCACCCAGTTTTCATGCAGATTTGTCAAGATTCACTACAATTTCACTTCCAAGTCACAAAAGATTCACGGGTTTAGCACGATTCCGAATACATAATATATGGGTACACCACAAATTCAATCCATTTTCATCATAGATTCATGCATTTTTTCAACCATAGTTACAATGAATAATCATCATACATAAATCTATACAGGATTTTCTGATACCCATTCAAATATGAATTTCTGCAATCTATATCTACAAGAACCTGTAAGAGAAAAAATTCATGAATCTTCACTGAAATGAGATTCAATCATCAAAGAAAAATTGCGAAGAACTAGAATATAAAGTTCATTTGCTTGCATGCCCAGATCCAATATCTCCTCGACAAGATCCATACTCGAAAACACCAGGAAAAAAACTAGTTTTCACACTTGTCTCATCACAGATCCGGTACGAAAACGAGATCTAGCAGCGATGACGGAGGGGAGGGAAACTAACCGGAGGAGAAGATCTGTCAGTTTCACAATTGATTCAATAGGAAAACGGATTCCAAACAAAAATTCCAAACAGAAATATGAACAAAAGAAATATGAACCGGATCTCCACACAAAAATCACATCCCCAGTCAGAAACAAAATCAATAAGATAGATGCGAAAATAAGTTGCCGGCCAGATCCTTCCCAGATCGGTGGCATCCGTGCGGAGGGCAATGAAACCATGCTAAAATTCACATAAGATTCAGGACTAATTCACATGCTAATCACAGAAAAATCAACCAAAGGACAAACTACACAGATAATATTTTCTGAACAACTTTTTTTCATGGACGAATCTGAGCAAAAATGGACAGATCCAAACATGGAAAAACACACAAAAAAAACGAATCTTGAAGAAAAGATCAGATCCAAACGGCGCAGCATTGTGCGGTTACTGCTTTGCACGCGCAGGAGAGGCCGGCTGCCCGGTGAAGGTCACGGCTCCATGGATTGGTTACTCGAAGCAGCTCGTCGGAGGGGAGGCGCGATGTAGAGGGGAGGCGCCGACAGACCGGAGACGAGCTCGACCTCACCACGGGAGGCCGGAGGCGAGCTTGACCTCACCACTGGAGGCCGGAGGCGAGCTCAACCTCTGGCCGCATGCCTTTCTGTGCAGTTGACGGCGATGGAAGGCACGAGGACGCTAGGGAGAGGCGAGGAAGCGCGTCGAGGTTCGCCTTTTCTCCTCACTTTTTTCCTGATCTGTGACCGAGATCCGTGGTTGACGGCGAGGGAGCAAGCGCGGTGGGCGGCACAAGGGAGCAGGCGGCCGTAGGCACGGATCCAGTGGCCGGAGCAACGGATTCGGCGGCGGCGGCGGGAGGCGAGGTGGGTGGGTGGATTCTGGGATAGGGTTAGGGTTTTGCGCCTATATATAGTGGTTGTGCGCTGCGGATTGAATTCAGATTTTTACAGGGGCTAAAATGTTAAAAGACCAAAAATTTGACCAGTTTGACCCGCACGAATCTCCAACACCAAATAGATGGTAAAATATTCCGGGGGACCTACTAGTGGAAAATCCCTATTGACATGGAAGGAAGAATACTGTCATGCCATGCCAAGCCATGATATGCAGCGGTAAGCGCGCTAGCTGCACCAATAAAATAAACAAAACAAACATGGCTGGCTGCTGAGTACTTTGTCTGTCTAGCTAGATACTAGAGTGGAGCAGCTCGTAGTCTTCATTCAACGGTTGGTAAACGAAGTGAGTGAAAACTGAGCAGCCCATCATCCTCTGTCTCTCTCTCTCTCCTGCGTGTGCGTGTGTGTCCCTGCAGCTGCTGTCTGCTCATTCATTCATTCATTCAAGAATCTTCTAGCTTTCCCGAAACTTCGATACAACCTCATCTTGATCTGTTAATCTCTCAATCCAAATATCACAAATCAGGGTTTGTTAAGGCGGCGCCAGCGAAACTCAAAGATATTCTCATTCACCTCTAGCTGGGATCGATTGGCTTCAACCAGCCACAAGCTGCTGATTTGATGATGATGCAAGGTCAAGGTCAGCAGCTCCCCTCACCCTCCTGTATTTCGATTGTGATTTATTGGTTTCTAGTATAGTATTTTTCTGGGGGACTCTGCTCATGAATGTGTTCCAATCTGAGATTGAAAAATGGGCGATATTTACTCGTACTATGTAGCTTCTACTTCTTCATTTGACTGCTCTGTCATGGATCTCCTCATTACAACACTAGAGCAGAGATAGCGACTCAATTAAATTGATTCAAACATCTGGTCCTCTTCATACTAAGATTTGCACTAAGTTAGTGGTACATCTTTCTTGCAGATTCCTAGCCTCCAAGGTTTTAGCATTCGAAAACCTTGATTTGCATTCAGCAGCAAGTAAAGCAGAGCAGACAAGAAGACAGCACAGCTTCTTCCGGTAATTGTTTCCAACACAGCAGCAGCTCTATCGATTTGATGGGCAGAGGGAGAGGCAGAGGAAGGAAGGCCGTCACAACCGGCGGCAGGAGCCACGAGGACAACAATGGCCAAGATGTGGTGCCTGCCAGGAAGAGGAGAGGACGGCCCCTCAAGCACCGCGTCGCTGCCGCCGCCGATAAACCCGGTCTCGCCGAGGCCAACAACTCGGTGCAACTACGCACCTACCATCGCCATCAACAGCAAGGAGAACGAGACGACCAGAGCTGAAAGAAAATTATTCAGATGGCAATGGTACCAAGAGGAACAGGATTCCCAAAGAAGAAGAAGAAGATAGCTCCAACAATCCTGACCTGGAGGAGACCAGCTCGAGCACTAATGATGAGTCGGTGGCGGCGAGGAGGTCCAATGGTGGTGGGTTCAGGCTCAACGGAAGCCGCCGGAAGAGCACGCCTCGGCGGGCCGCAGAGGCCGGGATATAGTGGCCAGGTTCATTCATTCATGGAGCAACAGCAAGATGTGCTTCTTCTTGGTGGGTGGGTGGCTCTTCAATTTTGTGAGTTTACTAGTAGCTTTTCTGCATGAAATGTACGTATACTCATTGGAAGTTTTGCTTATGGGCAATATGACAATTAGCTGTTCTAGCCTGGATGAGTGGGTAGTGTCGTGCACCTCATCATATGATGGTTCCCTTTGTTTGCAGTTTCATGGTGCCCTGCTTCTTGGCATTGGCAAGTAATCTATCATAGTTTATCTACTAAATCATGATACCCATAACTGCTGGACTTCATTTACCCGAGATAAGAATCTGAGAATCACCCAAGTTCATGAGTCTTCACATTTAATAGATGAAATACATGCCGGATTTGGATTTTGATTCAAAGAGTGTGACATGAATCGATCGTTTGCCCCAATGAACCTGCTTATTATTATAACAAAAAGTTATTGTCCCATCTTAATCAAATGTATGTACAGGCGTCACCAACAAAAACGCCATGATAATGTCTGTGCTCTGAGCTGTGGCCATTATCTTTGTAAGAAGACTTTAACCTGTCATTTTCAAGTTCAAATGGCAGCGCACCGATGCCCCGATTAGGCAAGTGCCATGGGCCTGAAACATACAAGGACCGTCCAAAACTGGCCAGTGCTCCGGCAAGCCTAGTGCCTGTGCCCTACATAATCTACAACAGAACAAAATGACGGGTCAACTGGGATAGGAGGTGATTTCATGCATATTATGTGGAGAGAAGATGTGCTTGATCCAACCAACAGCTGGGTGCCACTTTCTGCCTCCCATATATCCCTCACTGCTCCTGGTGCCTGATCATGCAAGGAGGCAGTACCTGCTGTCTGCCGTGCGACCGGTTCTTCTCTACCTGTCAAGAATTCAAAAACGTCAGCCAGGTTTTGATGAGACGCGTGTGAAATCACTTGAGATTCACAGTTGGATGCTCTAGGCTATGAATACTCCCAGTGTGTAGTGTTTTACTACACCACGTCAGCTGATGGTGGTGCTAGCACGAGCTTCTGCACCTTTGTTTGCAGTTTCATCATAGCTAGCCCTGCCCCTGCTTGGTGCATTGGCAATAATCAGATTCATTTTCTGCAAAGTGGCGAGGTGAAGAAATGGTTTCAGATGGTTTCTCTGTATGGCATCCAATGTGTTTGTGCTGGCTCAAAGTCACATTACTGCTGGTGTGTGTGACATGCTAATGGAGGTGCAAGAAAGTTGCAGGGTGACATTACAATTGATCATTTAGCCCCATGACCCTGCCTTTTTTGACGAAACGGGCACCCCCGTCGATTTCATCTAAAGAAACCGCCCATCAAGTACAGAGTTTCAGAAAGCGAAAATGCAAGGAAAGCAAAAAGTTACTAGTGTGCCACCCATCTGGATCAATTCAGCAGCACGGAAAACGATCTAGGCAGACACCATGATATCCTTTGCACACAGCCTGAATGCGTTTAACCGCAGGGGTGAGTGAGGATATGAACTTTAACCTGTCATTCAAGTCCAAACTGCAGCGCACCATGACCGAATCCGGTACTACAGCGGTGTCCGGACTGTCGAAAATTGGATGAGAATTCAGTGGTCATGAGCTCAGTCGCTGCCCCGGCAAGCCTTAGTGCATGTGCGCTACTCTAGAACAGAACCAAAAGATGGGTCAAGATTTCGGTAGGCTTTAAATCATCCATATTATTATACATATCTGTAAAAAAAAGAATCTGCATAACCTGGGTGGCACTTTCTGCCTCCCCTAGATCGCACACCCATTTCTGAGTGGTGCCTGGCAAAGGCTGATCATGCGAGCAGGAATCGTATCCGCTGCTGTCGAAGGTGGCGCATAAACTTGGGAGACCAGGGAAGGGATATGATGCCTGTGCTACTTGTTCCTTCCATTGGATCAGAATTGGGCTGTTTCATGTGCATTCCAGGTTCCAGCTATCATGTGTGATCTCCAAAAATCCCACTTTTCTAAGCAGATCCATTATTTTATTTAGCACAGAGAATCTATACATTCTTCCTAAGCATAATACCTACTTTCCAGCGTTCGCTGTGAGGGAGAAAAAAACTTGGAGAAACCTGAAGATATATAAAACTTTGCACCCATATAAATACAAGCAGATAACACCTGATTTCGTAGTGACGCTGGAAAGTAGGTATTATCATCAAGTTGTACACAAAAGTCTCACGAGGATTATCACATGCAACAGCAATTCAACACGGCCAAGATTTCGCTCAGTGACTCTTCACTGGGTCTGGGTGGCATCACTGTGTAATAAATCACCTCCCTGGAACATCATGATTCCCGCACCCATTTGTTGCGTAGCTCTCCTGCAACACACTCACCACTATATACAGCGCCCCGGTAACCATATACAGCACAAGGAAAGGAACAAGGACACTAGCTAGGGAAGAAGCACAGCCATGTCCCTGCTGGCCATTATCTTGTTGCTCTTCTTGACGGCATCATCGCAGGTTGACAGCGCAAACCCATGCGACGTCGCGAGGAGCCAGTTCCCCCAGGGCTTCCTCTTCGGCACGGCATCCTCGGCGTACCAGTACGAAGGTGCTGTCAGGGAAGGTGGCCGAGGACCCAGCATCTGGGACGCCTTCACCCACAACCACCCAGGTCCTTTAGCTCTTACCCATGATGCACACCATTACACGGCTATAAATTAATCAGAGTTTCAGACCAGCAATGCTGTTCTGTAATCAAAGTTGCACTGATTTCTTGATCCAGAGAAGATAGCGAACGGAAGCAATGGAGATGTCGCGATAGATTCCTACCACCGGTACAAGGTAATGCTAACTGGTGACCACCAACCTATTTTTTATGTCAAATGCCTAACATTCACCAAGTGCAGGAGGATGTCAGTATCATGAAGGATCTGGGCTTCAGTGCCTACAGATTTTCTCTTTCTTGGTCACGGATTCTGCCTAGTAAGTGATTTTCCTAGCCTTTCTAGTTTTCCCATGCGTGTAGGGTTGATATGCTCAGCTGATGGCAAAAGTAACAGACCGCACAGGCCCAGCCAGACACTTGTCACTGCAGCTATGGGCATATAGCAAAATTAACTAGTAATATTTTCCACTGACATGTGGGCCGTGACATACACTTCTAACCGAGAACCGATCAGATTAACAAGTAACAGATATCGATCACACGTGCGACTACCTCATGCAGTGTTACATTGTGGTGCAGGTGGAAAACTGAGGGGGGTCAACATGGAAGGGATCAAGTACTACAATAACCTCATCGACAAGCTCATTTCAGAAGGTAATGTTGGTACATGATTTCTGGTATGACAATATGTTCGCATACTAACGTTTAACCGACAATGCAGGTGTCGAACCATTTGTGACCCTCTTCCACTGGGACTTGCCGCAAGCATTAGAAAAGCAGTACAGCGGCTTCTTGAGCCACCTTATCGTGTAAGTAAAACATGACTATCAGGTCATGACTTTCCCACATGGTCCCAAACTCACTACTCTATCGATAACAAGAAACATGTGGATATATATATAGAGAACAGAGAATTGAACTTTACCGAGTTGTGCCAACATCATTCAGGGACGATTTCCAGGACTACGCCAACATCTGCTTCAGAGAGTTCGGTGACAGGTCAAATACTGGATAACATTCAATGAGCCTTGGAGTTTCAGTATCGGCGGCTATTCCAGTGGTACATTTGCACCTGGCAGATGCTCATCTTCGGAAAGATCAAGTTGTAGCATGGGAGACTCAGGAACAGAACCTTATATAGTAGCTCATAACCAACTTCTATCTCAGCAGCAGCAGTTAAAGTGTACAGAGACAAATACCAGGTATGACTACATTTTCTTACTGTGGTTATTTTCAGTAACAGAGCACATGTGAAGAGCTTCCGTGAACAGAACAAAATGCATTCTAGCATGTAGAAATAGTGTCTACCACATTACCATAATCTTCTAACTTATCTACTGTGGGAAGCACGAATTGGCAGCTTTCAATATATATAACTGCCACAGATCTTATGGTTACATGTTGACCATACACAATACAAGTGCTAGAAAACAAATATAATAAAAAGAACATCTCAGACTAACTAAAACGATGAAGCAAAGAAGGTATTTAGACACGGTATCTTTTAACAGGGACTAGCTTTTACTACTAATTATCTATATATTTTTCCAGCTTGTTATTTCACAGTGGTAAATCAAATAATCGTTAATCACGCAGATGGAGCAAAAAGGAAAAATCAGTATTACAATAGTTAGTAATTGGATAATTCCTTACTCGAATTCTAAGGAAGACAAGGATGCTACCAAGCGTGGATTGGACTTCATGTATGGATGGTGAGTCCATAATCTAATATCAACTGGAAATTCTTGCAACTTTTTTATTCACATTGCTCATTAACAAATTGAACAGGTTCATGGATCCCTTAACCAAAGGAGACTATCCACTTAGCATGAAAACACTGGTTGGAAATAGATTACCAAAATTCACAAAAGAGGAGGCAAATCTGTAAAAGGATCATTTGATTTCATTGGCCTCAATTACTATTCAGCAAGATATGCTCGGAACGCTAAAAAACAGTAGCAATAGCAAAAAAATCTACAGCACTGATTCACAAACTGATCAAAGCGGTATGCAAGCAATCTGATCTCTGTTTTGCATTTAATACATTACGTGAGCTAATAGTTTTCTGCATGAAACAACAGTGGAGAGAAATGGAACATATATTGGGCCAAAGGTATGACTGGCTCATAGAGATATCATCCTATTTCATGTTTCGATTATTGTAACCCAGTCCAATCTTATACTAATTAACTCAGCATAGAAAACAAATTCAAAATCATGCCAAATATATTTGTCTCCAGGCTGGCTCTTCTTGGCTCTACATCTATCCAAAAGGAATCGAAGAACTCTTGCTATACACCAAGAATACATACAACAACCCTACCATCTACATCACAGAAAATGGTAGAGCAGCCTAACTGCAAACAATGCAAATTTTGCTCCACTGCTTACTTGAGGAAGCACTCGTCTTGCAGGTGTTGATGAAATTAACAATGACAACTTACCGCTTCAAGAGCCTTAAATGACAATACCAGAATAGAATTCTACCAGCAACACATATTCTATGTTCGAAAAGCCCTACTGTAAGTTTGATGCTGGACTGCCTGTAGTTAACCAGATTAAGTGACAACTAATATCAGTGCTTTAACTTGATTTATGTCAAAATGACATGTCAGGAAAGGAGTGGACGTACGAGGATATTTGCATGGTCTCTATTTGACAACTTCGAGTGGGTGGATGGCTATAGTGTCCGATTCGGTCTTAACTACATCGACTACAAGGATGGTCTGAAAAGATATCAAAAGCGATCCAGCCAATGGTTTCAGAAGTTTCTTCATCACTAAAGTTTGCACTTATAAATCTAAGGAGCTGCTTAGAATGGATGTATAATTAGTGTAGCAACCCGTATTTAGCTCAAAGTTGAATGAGCTAAATATGGGTGATCATACTAATTTTACAGCCATTCGAAGCAGGACCTAAGTTTTTATGTAGCCAACATTAAGCAGTCTCGGACTCTGAGTGGTCACTTGTATCCGACACATCATAGGTAACTTGATTGTAATTGTAATTTCTGGGATCATGCAAGTGTTTCAAATCATCCAATGTAATAAGGCATAACAGATGTAGTCAGTCTTGCTGGCTTACAGATTTAAAAACTTGTTGAACGGAAACAAGAAAACTATAAGCAATCATAGATGTTCCAACCGCTTCAGGTCGATCACAGCATAACAAACAGCAACAATTTTAAGGTTCTAAAAACCGACCAGCTCTTATGATTTTCCAGTTGAGTTGTATAAACACTTACTGAGGTGAATGATCAAATACCAGCGAATATGAAGTTGATTGAAATTGAACTTTTAAGCCAATATGGCTTTCTTTGCCAGTCATCTGCTGCACTCTATAGTGAACTCATTTTGTGTTTCTAGTGGCATACAATGTAGACTGTACAGCATATTCATAAGATCGAATCTGATACTCCACATGCAACTAAAGTCATACATTCATAATTTAAGAACTTGTGTAGCAATAAAAACAACACAAGAGCAAGGACCATAAGTTAGAAAAGTATATACCGTAAGATAATCAACCTGTTTTAGATATCATTTATTTTGGTTCAGGGACAAAAGATAAATGGATCAAGCATCCAGCTAGTTGACTAACACTAGAACTTGAGTAAGACATTGATATCTCCAATTACAAGCACTGGCCTGCTATGAAACATATATGAAAGTGTTGCCTCGCAGAGCTTCTTAGTTCCCTTGTTTTTGTAATCGCTGCCTCCTGTAACGTTAGAAAAGTAAAATCATCACATACAGATTGGTTACAGAAAGCATAAGGAGATCTTCCAGCGGCACATTCTTCAGGATTATCAGCAACTGCTATACCTTATCAATCAGTTGGTACATTTCAGTGACTGATAGTTGACCGTGAAGATGGTCTCAACTATCTATAGAGGAGGGGGCGAGGGTTTGAGTCACGAAATTCGTACTAGAGAAGATGCTGCTGCGGGTGGAGGAGTAAGGGATTGCCTTGGAGTCCGAGGGTGAGGGAGGCGGCAGCGGCGGGGCAAAGGAGTGTCGATGAGGATCTCCGACGGGGCTCGTCGGCGGCGGCTGGCTCCACGACGGCCGGAGTCTTTTCTTTGGGATGAGAATGATGGACTCTGATTCCTAGGCTGTGGCCCAACTTCGGCCCAAATGTCTTTTTTCCTTTTCTTTTTCTTTACCAAAATGAATTGGTTTTTGTAATAAAAAAACTATGATTGGGGCGCTAAAAATTACTATCATGCAGCAAAGTTTCAACAAGGCCTCACTAGCAGCACCAGATATGAGTCAAGAACTATGATTTGGGCCGCAAAAAACTGAAAATTCTTGGGAACATGTGAAGAACTTTGGGTTATCCATAGGTACTCTTTTATGACTCCTGGGTGTCGCATATGCACTCTTTAGTTTAGACGCATTTTGAAACATTTTTTTTGTAAAAAATGGCATAGATCTTAAAGTGTTCACAAATTCAATCCACGAGAAACCGACATTGTTTGTGGTGTGTGTAAAAAACAAAAAAAAAGTCATTTCACGAAAACCGACATTATCTGTGCCCGTGTAAAAAAATACATGGCCACAAAAAAAGAAGTCAATTTTAGTGAAACAAATTGATGAAGACATAGCATGTGAAGATTTATCCGTGAAGTTTTATTTTTGGATTTTTCTATATTTCAAGTTGTGTTTTTTAAAATCGGTGTATATGCAGTCGACATGCAATTTAATCTCTTTTGCTGTAACAAAAAGAGTGTTGAGTGCATTATGGCCAAGAACATACATATCCGGCAAAAAGCTGCTTAATTAGGGTTGAACTACAATAGTTGCAAGGAAATGGAAGCAAGTGCACCAAAGAGCGACGCGTCCCGTGCACAGGCATGTGTAGAGACGAGATTCCTTCCTTTTTTTAGAGAGATACATACGAGATTCCCGTGCGCGTAAGGGGTACACGTGTCAACCCACCTGTCAGTCAGCGGTACTAATAAGGGCATGTATAATGGGGTGACGTTTGCCTTCTCTTAAAGTCGCCACATCGGAGTTCTCTTAGTTGGAGAAGAGAGAATAAAGAAAGATAAAGTCGTCTTCTCTTAGATAAGAGATGATCTCTTGAAAAAAAAGAGAAACCTATTTCTCTATTGTATCATATGTCTTCCTTCACAAACTCAATTTCCTACTAAATTGAAATAATTCTCATTAATTGTCAGCGTTGGCAATAAGAGATTACACAGTACAACTCTTATCTCTTGTCTTCTCTAAATGATGTGAACACTATGAGAAAGGAATGCCTTCCCTTGCATTGTACATGCCCTGAGTAAGAGAGAAAATAAAGTGAGAGTTGACCACTGTCTCTTCTTTCCCATATATCTCTCCAAGCTCCATTCCAACCCGATCCAGCAGTGCGTCGAGAGAGATGACGACTATTACTATATAGGGGGGGTGGTCCGGGTGGAGAAGATCGACACCACCGTTGCCGACTTTCACGACCACTTCCCTCAGACACCACAACTCACAACCATCTCCTTTGTAGGTGTCTCTAGACCCTCATTGCCCCTGGCCATCATCTTCATCGCTCTGGTAGATGTGGTTGCGCTCACGTTGATCCTAGACGTCGTCGAGCAAGGCCACAAAACCAACATAGGTGTGGTTGGACACATGTTGTCCCTAGACATTCGAGCAAGACGACCTAGCCCTTGTAGATGCGCTTGCGCACACGTTATCTCTGACGTCGTTGAGCGAGGCCACCTAGCCCTTCTATACATCTTGCCACTAGACATCTCCATCGTTGGAGCATGGGACGAAGTACCTGGAGGCATCGTCATGCCTATGATCCATGGCCAGTGTTGTTGACTCAATAAGCCCAGTGAGTGTGGCCTTGTTGTGATTGTCGAGCCCATCTGCTGAAAATTCTTCTTCTTGTGATTGTCATTGTTGTCCGGCATTGGGCGCTTGTGTTCTACTAGTAATCGTGCATGTGCAATGCACGTGTTGACTAACATTGCATTTCCATAGACAAGAAATGGACAACCCATATTTTAAGTTTCATGATCCATAAAATGATAGTGATGATAACCAAAGCTCATTTCTCAACTGAAGAAAGATCCAATGAAGATATCACATATGTACACTCACTTTGGTTAGGGCAAAGGTATGAAGAAGGTCTTTGATAAGGGGAGGATAATAGTAGGTAAACATGGATCGTTAGAAAAAATATATATACTTAATATGCTGCAAAAATACCTCAGCTATTGAAGTACTGTTTTTCCTGAGAAGAAGTATTAGCGGTCATATTGCAGCTTGACTGTAGTAAGAAACAATGAGCCAAGGATAGAGAACCAATGACGACAACATAAAACATGGTCTTTGAGCGAATGTGTAAGAAAATGAGAAGTATTCCATTTTGATAGAGCTAACACAACCTCCAAGTCGAAGCAAATCACCCATGTCGAAATACACCATATAAGAATTCCGAGTACCCCTACCTGTGTTCTTAGATGTTTCTCAATATCATCAGCGGTTATTCCTCCCCCGATCCACCGCGTGCTCGCCGCCGCGCCGTGGGATTCCTCCCCTCCGCCG
>CAMZMU010000093.1:44442774-44572988 GCA_947311845.1 Poa pratensis | reverse complement strand
CATGCTTCTGTTCGTGGTGTTGGTACGGTCGATCTGAAGTTTACTTCGGGGAAGACCGTGCGCCTGAAGAACGTTCATCATGTGCCCTCCATCAATAAAAATCTCGTTAGCGGATCTCTTCTGTGTCGAGATGGTTATAAGTTGGTTTTCGAGTCCAATAAAGTTGTAATATCTAAGTATGGACAATTTGTTGGTAAAGGCTATGAGTGCGGAGGCTTGTTCCGCCTATCTTTGTAAGATATTTGCACCAAAGTTATTAATCATATTTGTCACGAATTTGAATATAATGTTTGGCATTCACGACTTTGTCATATTAACTGTGGTTGCATGACGCGGCTAGCTAATTTGGATTTAATTCCAAAATTCACTACTGTCAAAGGTTCCAAGTGTCAAGTGTGTGTGCAAGCTAAGCAACCTCGCAAGTCTCATACGGCTGCGGAGGCAAGAGACTTGGCGCCACTGGAACTTATACATTCAGATTTTGTGAGATGAATGGCGTCTTGACAAAAGGCGGAAAGAAATATTTCATGACGCTTATTGATGACTCCACTAGATATTGTTATGTGTATTCTCTGAAAACAAAAGATGAGGCTTTAAACTACTTCAAAAACTATAAAGCTGAAGCAGAGAACCAACTTGATCGAAAGATTAAAAGGCTAAGGTCTGATCGTGGTGGAGAATATTTTTCCAATGAATTTGATTCGTTTGTGCGGAACATGGTATAATACATGAGAGGACGCCTCCCTACTCGTCTCAGTCAAATGGAGTGGCTGAAAGAAAGAACCGAACTCTAATTGATTTGGTTAACGCCGTGTTAGACACTTCGGGACTGTCTCAGGCATGGTGGGGGGAGGCTCTATTGACAGCTTGTCATGTCCTAAACCGAGTTCCCATAAAATATAAAACTGTTTCTCCATTTGAGGAATGGGAAAGGAAAAAGTTGAAACTCTCTTACTTACGTACTTGGGGCTGTTTGGCGAAAGTCAATATTCCAATTCCCAAAAAGCGCAAGCTTTGACCAAAAACCGTGGATTGTGTTCTTCTGGGCTATGCTTTTCATAGCGTTGGTTATAGATTTTTGGTAGTCAAATCTGAGGTATCCGACGTTCATGTTGGTACAATTATGGAGTCGAAGGATGCGACTTTCTTTGAGGATATCTTTCCCATGAAGGGTATGCCTAGCTCATCAAATCAGGAGATACCTAGCACATCTAGTCAGGAATTAGCTGTTATTCCTGAACCTACCATTTCGATAGAACACACTGATAACCCTGTGGAGGATAACAATGAAGCTCCTGTTAGGAGCAAGAGACAGAGGACTGCAAAGTCCTTTGGTGATGATTTCATTGTGTACCTTGTCGATGACACCCCTAGTACCATTTCAGAAGCCTATGCATCTATTGATACTGACTACTGGAAGGAAGCTGTTCGTAGCGAGATGGATTCCATCTTGGCTAACGGAACCTGGGAAGTCACTGATCGTCCTTATGGGTGTAAATCTATAGGATGTAAGTGGGTGTTCAAGAAAAAGCTTAGGCCTGATGGTACTACTGAGAAGTACAAGGCGCGGCTTGTGGCCAAGGGTTATACCCAGAAAGAAGGTGAATACTTCTTTGATATTTACTCACCTATGGCTAGACTGACCACAATTCGAGTTCTACTTTCATTGGCTGCCTCGCATGGGCTTCTCGTTCATCAAATGGACGTGAAGACAGCTTTCCTAAATGGAGAGTTAGACGAGGAAATTTACATGGATCAGCCCGATGGTTTTGTAGTACCTGGTCAGGAAGCAAAGGTGTGCAAGTTGTTGAAGTCCTTATATGGCCTTAAGCAAGCTCCTAAGCAATGGCACGAAAAGTTTGAAAGAACTTTAACTGCTGCAGGTTTCATTATAAACGAATCTGACAAATGTGTGTACTATCGCTATGGTCTTGAGTCGATTCGGGTATGACGACTGTAAGCCTTCTACGACACCATATGATCCTAGTGTGTTGCTTTATAAGAATCAACAGACTGCTAGAGATCAACTGAGATATTCTCAGATTATTGGCTCGCTTATGTATTTGGCTTGTGCCACGAGGCCTGACATCTCTTTTGCTGTGAGCAAGTTGAGCCGGTTTGTTTCTAATCCGGGAGATGATCATTGGCATGCGCTCGAGAGAGTTATCTGTTATTTAAAAGGCACTGCGAGCTATGGAATTCACTACTCTGGATACCCGAGGGTACTGGAGGGTTATAGTGATTCAAATTGGATATCTGATGCTGATGAGATTAAGGCCACGAGTGGTTATGTGTTTACACTCGGTGGTGGGGCTATTTCCTGGAAGTCTTGCAAGCAGACCATCTTAACGAGGTCAACTATGGAAGCAGAACTCACAGCGTTGGACACAGCCACTGTTGAAGCAGAGTGGCTTCGAGAGCTTTTGATGGACTTACCTGTGGTTGAAAAACCAATACCCGCCATCCTTATGAACTGTGATAATCAAACTGTGATACATAAGATTAAAAGTTCTAAGGATAATATGAAGTCATCAAGGCATGTGAAGAGGAGATTGAAATCTGTCCAAAAATTAAAGAACTCCGGAGTCATTGCGTTGGATTATATCCAAACGTCTAAGAATTTGGCAGATCCCTTCACAAAGGGTTTATCACGTAATGTGATAGATAGTGCATCGAGGGAGATGGGTTTGAGACCCGCGGTATGAGTTGTCCACAGTGGTAACCTACTCTATGTGATCGGAGATCCCGTGAATTAGAAGTGGGAGACAAGCTGTTGGGCAGCTGAGAGGAGAGTATCCTTATATTATATTTCCACTCCATGAAGATGCAATACTCTTCTATTCTGTATGGCAGGTTGATATTTATCTTAATGTATTCCAAGTGGCTTACTTTTATAAGCGGAGATGTTGTCCTGCAGAGCATCTCTTGAGGAATACACATATATGAGTCTGAGTGTTAAACGTCGCAGTCTGTGAGAGTTGGGTGCTCTTTAATAAACTCATGAAAGGTCTTGGAGTATGACGCATAAGCTCCACCCGCGGGGAAGCCTTGCGGCAGCTCAGTATTGGACAAGGGCTTGTGTGAAACTAAGTCGCAGCAAACTTGTAGTTCAAGGCATAGTCCACTATCCAAGTTGTGATCTAGTGTAGCATAAGTTTCTAAGTGGAAGTTCAACTTAACAGTCTCCACTGAGTACAGGTACATAAAACAATGTTTTGGAACTAAATGATGAGACATGAGCCAATGAGACTTTGTGGGGGATTGTTGGAATTTACTAGTATTTACTAGCCCAAGATAAATTCAGAAATTCTTATTGGCACATTATTATATTTTGTTAATTGGGAAAATTAATGAGTCATTGATTAACTAGTAACGGTCACGTTTATTCCGGCCGTTTCTAATTCATTAATAGACACGGTTAATACAACCGTTTCTGATTCATAAACACGTTTATTGTGACCGTTTTTAATTCATAAACGGACGTGTTTAATACGGCAGTTTCTAAATCATAAACGTACGCGTTTATGAGGGCCGCTTTGACTCCCAACCTGCACTATATAAAACCAAACTAAGCCAATTTTGGTACATATACGCAACACATCGTCTCGCACCACTGTTCCAAAACCTTGCGCCGCCGTCTTCCAAGTCTTCTCCATCCTGTCTTCCGGCGTGCACGGTTGAAGGGACAGTAGGCCTCCGGAACCCGCCTCTTGTGATCCTGTACGGGAGAGGGACGATCAGGTTTTTGGGGAGCGCACTCGCGCGACTACTGGCATCGAGTTCTTCCCCAACAATGACTTCTTCCCCGACATCGGCAGCCTCTTCATCGACGACATGGGCGACAACAGCAACGCCAACGCTTCGGCTGCCGCTGCAACGTATGATTACTTGATCTTCCTGTTTACGATACTGCTACAGTTTCTGTTTGTAGTAGTTGCTTTAGATTCGTTCTATTTATCTACTATTCAAGTAGATCGCATGATTAGTATAATTCTGGTTATTCTAGTCATAAACTATTTACTGTTTTCGCAGATTAAATCAATAGCTAAATTGCTTATATATTCAACATGGTAATCAACTTTCTTATCCCATCCTTCTTGGAAATACGTAGGTACGTACACACCAAGTTGTATTCTTGTAAATGTCTGATCTCAATCACAAACTATTGTTTGACGGCTATAGTTACTGCTTCTAACTTCGGCAGTGCCTCGGGATAGATGGTAACTTCTCGTACTTTCTTTTAGAACTGGAAAATTCCATGTTCTTCAACTCTTCATGCTCCTTTATCTTCAGCTTCATGGTGTTCTTAGACTACTAAGTTCTGCTTAACTTCTTTTCAACTTGGTCTGAGTTGTATCAATATGTCTTTATTGCTCCACCCAGAACTTCGTCCACCAAGATATGAAAATTCCCATATGTATTCTACATATTTTCCTTCTTCTTCCTTGCTTTTGGACTTCCATGGAAAATCTTCATGATTTAATATGCAAACACTTCACAACTCTCCTTCATTGACATGTCTTCTCATGTAACTTTCCTTGCATCATCTTCGGTAGATCTTTGTCCCATTTGTGGTGATACTCTTACTTGGACTTACTAAAAGGACAAGGATGTCGCCTAGAGGGGGTGAATATGCGATTAAAACTTTTCCGGTTTAGACTTGATAATTGCGGAATAAAACTATGTGTTTAAATTAACAAGCTAACAACCTAGATAAACTAGGTTTACCTATGTGCACCAACAACTTATGCTAAGCAAGACAAGCAACAAGGTGATAGCAATAAAGAATACTTCAAGCACGAAGGCTATCACAATGTAAAGTGCATAGTAAAGCGCTCGGGTATAGAAATAACCGAGGCACGTGGAGACGAGGATGTATTCCCGAGTTCCTCCTTTTTAGGGGAGTACGTCTCGTTGGAGAGGTGTGAACCAACACAATGGTTCAACAACCACAAAGGTTTCACCTTCTTCTCTGACGAACCGCACCACAAAGGTTTGGTTCACCTTCCACTATCGGAATCCTTCGAGGCGGAAATACGGAGCCTTTCAACAACGATCCGGGGCACAACCCACAACGGGATTGGGGGCTCCTGAACAGCTACAAGTGACCACACAAGGGTCTCAACCACCACACGGGCGTCTAGGGTCCAAAGACCCAAGAGTAACAAGTTCACAAGCTTTCAACTTCCACGAATCCTCGTGGAGAGCACACCGATGCACCAAATGCAAAAGGCAAGATCGAGCACAAGTGCTCAAATCCTTCACTCTCAAATTCCAAATAAGCAACAAATGCTTATGAGGGAATAAGAGAGGAAGAACAAAAAGGGAGATGCACCAAGAACTTCAAGATCAATATCTACTAGGTTTCCCTCACTTAGAGGAGAGATGAAATGGATGAATATGTAGATCTAGATCTCCTCTCAATTTCCCTCAAAGGTATGCAAGAATCATGGGAGGGAATGAGAGGAAGGCAAGCTTTTTTCAAAGGTCAACAATGGAGGAGAGAGGGGAGAAAAACTTGCTCAAGAGATGTATCAAACAATGGGGAAGGAAAACCCTTTAAATAGCTCACTTAAGAAAAATGGCCGTTCGGCTGAAAAGGAGGCTGGTCGAGCTGGCCAGGAGCCGGCCTTGTAGTGTGATGTAGGTTGGTCCCGATTTTCACGGATTTGTGCGGAGGGAACGATGAGCACGAAGAACACGGGATGAACTCAAGAACACAAAAGAGGGGAATCCTTTTGCCTCACGATATTGATTAAGCTCAAGGTGAGAACTTGTCATCCTTGTAATAGCTCAATCATCTTTCTCGATATCCATGACGCGGAATCCCTGAAACACGGTTAACACTTAACCGAGAGTACGGCCATACATTTTCTGGATCCGGTCATTCGAGTGGCCAAGATATATCTCTCCGTTGGACGGAGGGCAAATCCCATCTTGATCAACCATGACTTGCAGCATGTTTCGTGACAAAACCGAAGCTACCTTTATGGCTACCCTTTCACGGTGTAGCGTTGGATAGCCCCAAAGTAAATCCCTTGCGCATCCCAAGCTCACGCGAAGATCTCAGGTCTAAGGAATCAGCATACACATTGTATGAGATCAGCTGATGACATGAAAGAACAGATATTCTCACAGTGTCTCATGGTGGGTCAGTCCAACTCCATGTTCGTAGCATGAGTCCACATTATTGATCGACATCTCCATGTCAATGATCCATGAAACATGATCATCCATCAATACATGTGCTAGTCACTAAATCATATGCCTCCCTCATATGATTGTTGACCAGGAACCTCTTTAGAATAATATCATAGAGATAATGGGTTTCACAAATGAATCACGTATTCAATAACCAATATCATGATAGTTTATTCAAGGGACGGAATGACAATTATTGTTTTGTCAGAGATTCATAAACATGTGGAAATATCATCATCAATATGATTGCCTCTAGGGCATATTTCCAACACGAGGTTCTTGAGCATGCGGCAGTCCTTGAGCAAGTGGTTGCCTTCTGGATGGATGTGGCACCAGGGATCACCATCACCTTCTTCCTCGGAAGTCGGCGTGGGCTTGGTCTTCTTTGGAAGAGGCTCGGTGACGAAGATCCGCTTGTCGGGTCCAGGGTCCCGCTTCTTGTTCTTGGCTGGAGTGACCTTGTCCTCGGGTTCATCCTCCCCGGGGAACTTGACTCCTTCTTCAACTCGAGCGCACCGATCTGCAAGCTCCCAGAGCTTACGAGCAGACTCGACGCGATGGATGCTCAGCTTCTCGCGCATCTTTGGGTTGCGGACGTTGGCGTGGAAGGACTGGATCACCAACTCCTCCTTGATGCACGGGATGGTGTTCATCTTCTGGGTGAAGCGCTGGATGAACTTGCGGAGAGTTTCCCCGGCAGCTGCTTGAAGTCGTGGAGATCACTGGGAGCCCCCGGGCGCTCGTACCCGCCTTGGAAAGCCCCCAGAAACTGCTCCTTCAGCGCTCGGCAGGAACGGATGGAGCACTTGGGAAGGTTGAGAAGCCAAGTCTGGCATCTCCCTTCAGGGCCAACGGGAACCAGTTGGCCATCATGACCTCGTCAGCCCCGGCAACCATTGCAGCAAGAGAGTAGATCTGCAAAAAGTCCCGGGGGTTCATGGTGCCGTCGTAGCGGAGAACGTCGATCTTGAATTTCTTGGGCCAGTTGAAGTGGCGGAACTCGGGGGCGAGGGCGAGGCAGCCTTCGGCGAGGTCGATGCCTCGATCTTCCCGGCGGTGACGTTCTCGGCGACGCTCGATGCGGGTGCGCATATCCTCGTTCTGACGGCTGTTGAGCTCGTCACGAAGATCTGGGTTGCGCGAGGTAGACGACCCGATGGAGATGGCCTCGCCGTGGTCGCGGTTTAGCCGGTCATCCATCGGTGGTGCGGTGCGAGGAGGCGCCGTCTTAGCTTGACGTTCACCACGAGGCTAGCCTCGCGGATCACGTGTCTTGTCTTGTACTGCTCCGGGATCGTCGACGGCGGGAGCTTGAGTGGGTTCGACCCATGGACCACCATCGGCGAAGTCGAGAAGTCTCTCGACGCGAGTCCTCCATTCTTGGTAGACCTTGGGATCGCCGCTGCGTGGAGGGAACTGCATCAGGGCCTTGGCAGCGACTAGAGCATCATGGCGAGCTTGCGCGTCCGAAGGCGAGTGCGCGAAGGTCTTGCTCTTGGATGCTCGTGGATCCCCGCTGGGGCGAATGCCGTGGTTTCCTCCTCCAGCGGTGGGCTCCTTGCCAGCGCCATTGCAGACGCTCTTCTCCCCCGAGCGAGGAGGAGGCATGGTGGTGCCCTTTGGAGCCGCTGCTCCGCCAGGGACGTTGTCCTTGTCGCGACCGTCCACTTCGTCCGGCGCCACCCTCTCCATGGGAGGCGGGGACGGAGAGACGCTCCGCCGCGCGCCAGCAGCACGACGTTCAGCTGAAGCTTGAGTGTGCGAGGGAGAAACTGGCTTGGACGCCGCAGGGTCTCCCTTCTTCTTCGGCGGCATGCTTGACGAAGAACTTGCCGATGAACTTGATGAAGATGAAACCAGCGCTTGCGCCCCCTACCTGCCGCTCCAGATGTCGTGTCTCGATGCACGGACACCGGGAGTACAGGATACCCCTTTTATGTTCGGCACGGGGTGCGAAGGAGGCTGAGAATCGTCTTCTCGGGCGGAGTCTAGAAGCATGCAACCAAAGGGACACAAGGAGCTACCCAGGTTAAGGCGCCCGGAGGCTAAAAGCCCTACTCCTGCATGTTTGGATTGATGGGTTCTTCATAGTGTGGCTTACAATGGAACCTCCCGGATGGGGTACCCGGAAGGGTTTTGGCTGGAGGTAGAAGAAGGACAGATCCTGACCCGGAGGAGATCACCTTCCCTTCTACCTTCGCAGCCCTAGTCTAGTCTTGCTCTGGTTGGACTTGTGCCTTCGTCCCACCTCGTTCTCCCCCTTCTCCTCCGTGCCTTGGTCCTCCTTTTATAGGCTAAGGGGTTGCCACAGGGTCACGTGAGGGGCACGAGGGACCTTCGGGGTGAAGGACCCTCCTCATCTAGTTTAGGGGGAGACGTGGCCTCTCCTCAGCCTAGCGTCTCCTTTGGGTTAGGTGGGAACGTCCGCCTTGGGTGGACAGGAGCTGACACCACCACGGGCTGTGCTTCCGCCCGCGCTGCCTTCGCCTTGCTTCCCAAGTCTTCTGAGGTCTTCCAGCGTGAGGTGGAGAGCTTATCCACAAGGACGTGGGGAAGTACCCGAGAGGGAGCCTGGCCTCCTACCGGGAACTCGGGCTCTCGGGTCCTTCCTGGCCTTCTTGCTTGATTCGGGGACCCGGCAGGTCCCCCAGGACCGGAGCCCTTTGTCGACGTAGGCCTTGCGTGTCTTGACGGTGAACCCGCTAGCTTGACTTGATTCTTGGTCTTGTCCATCTTCATCTTGGGCCCACATGGGGTGGACCCACTTTGGCAGCACTAGGGGAACCCCATGTTCCACTGCTGCGACACCTGACATCACCAAATCCTGCTTACACTACCATTTGGACGATCGGGCGACGGCTCGGTAAAGTAGTGCTACGCGGTTGCTGGTCCGCCCAGCACCGGTAGAGCGCATGCGGACGACTGGTCCATCTAGGCCGCAGAGAGCACATATGATTACGCCAAACAACACTGATTAATGCCTTGCTATGTGATAGTTGGTCTAACCTGGTCGCATAGTGCTACGCGGTTACTGGTCCGCCTAGCCCGGTAGAATACCTGCGGATAACTGGTCTGTCCAGAATCACGCAGAGTGGCATCGATAGTGCGCTTTTGTTTGGGCTCGAGGATTGTTATAGATGTTCAAGTCTCAAGAACCCAGAAGAAAAACCAGATTTAATTAACTAAGATGGCTCTTCTCGTTGCAAGGAACAGTCTCACTTGATTGGATTGGTTTTCAGGTGCAGATAGAGAATGCAGGCGCCTACGGCTCATCTTCACGGGAAGCTACACCGGCGCCCTTCTTCACGGGATAAAATCCTTCAGAGTAAATAAAGTTAAGTACCTCTTTGCCGGTTGCCTCGTTCGTTCACTTTTACGTTTCTGGGGAAGGTGGATTTTCCTAAGCATACAATCGAATCGAGAGAAAAAACGACTCAAGGTGAGAACGTTCATGGGATGGCGCGTCCAGATGTTGATCTGGCCTCATCCTGTCTGGGAGCCCAGGCTCACCTAAAGCGTTTAAGCAGCCAGTGGACGGAGGATGCTGATGGGTTAGCGACCCACAGCCGTTCGCCCGTACGCAGGCATCTCCTTCTGGAATTGTTCGAGGGGAGGGTGTTCCCGGGACATATGCGTGCAGATCTGCTCTAACGCGTCTTGGCTGGAACACTCGAGCGCCCGGAAAGGTAGATGGCCTGAGTTGCAGTGGTGCCCTGTGAGGAGCGTTTAGATCCGCTCTGACGACCACAGCCTGGCTCACATGCTCTCTACTATCGCCCATGAAATCGAATCTCGAGAGTATGCTAAGGATCAGAAATCCTAACCGGGAACTAAAAGCATTTCTATTCAAGAGTTCGAAAATCTGAGATATGTGTAACCGTTACTGGTAAGCTTTTCATGTTATTCCTCTGCTCAACGAGCTTACAAAACAGAGGTAGGTTCAAGGAAGTGATGATTCTAAAGTACATTTGGGGGCTCCACCCGCCGATCTTCTCCTGGTTCTCCAGCTTCAACACCCAGGAGGAAGGCCGGCTCCCCCAGATGAAACCTCGCTTCCTCTCATCTTCTGGCGCTTCCTCCGGGAAAGCTTGAGGCGAGAGAAAGGGAGGCGACCAGGGACGTCAGGATCGTCACCCCGAGCTTGAGCTTGGTGACTGCCTCGCCTGGGTCCTCTCGACCCAAGCTAAGCACTCCTTCAGCGCTTTCACATGGTCAACGGTAGCGGTGTATTCTACGTGCGAAGAAAAGAAGATGAAGTCAGAAACAGTTAACGGAAATTGGGATCTCATCAACGAAGACAGAGCAAAGCAACAAACCAGGAGGGCATCCATGTGATCTTCTACGAGAGTTGCTATCCGAGCACCTCCAGCCGTTCCATTGTGGAGATGGCGCGTCGCCCTCACAACCCTCCTCGAGCTCAGCAATGGAGGGAGATCTGATCTCCCCAGACCTACATCTGGACCAGATCTAATAGGGAAGCTAAATTCTTGCGCCGTGATCCTCCGGCGGAGAGCTCCCTTGCTGCTCTCCGCAAACTCTCTGCCAAGGCTTGGGAGAGGATAGCTGTTCTCGTTGCCAGACATGGACCAAGATTGGGATGCAGCAAGGAAATGAGGAATGGAGATGGCTCTGCTTCCTCACCTCTACTTATAGGCGAAACAGAGGCATCCCACCAGCCGCACCCCACTTGTGGGACGGAGCCCGTGACGGCTCGTTTCCCCAAGAGACGAGCCTTAACTCTGCGCGTGTTGTCAAGTCGCACTATTGAAGCGGCAGAGGCTGGTCATTATGGCGATATCTGATGGGAGAGCAAGCGTGCAACGACTGAGCGAATCTATTCTATCCTCGCAATGGTATCGAGGCGAACAAAAAGAATCATGACAAAGCACAGAGATCTGAAGAAATTGCAGAAAAAGGAAATTTCATTGATAGTTCCCGGGAATTCAACCGTCAGAATTCTCGGATACAAAAGAGCGAGCATACAGCCAGGCGAAAACTTGAAGCTAATCTATCTTAAGCAGACTAGTTTTCCAGCTTCACAGGGCCCTGCTCCTGGGATCCTCCTTCGTCGTCGTACACGACGGGAGGCGCCTCGCAGTAGCTGCCACGAAGATCGTGATGAAGAGCCCATCTGACCCGTCGAAATCAAAATGCAGGATTAATCCCTGCTGAATCTTGTACATTTGGGTGAAGATCACCCACTCGGGACCCAAGAATAGTTCCCTATGCTCCGCAACAGTGCGGACGGCGAAGCTACCATTGGGACTCCCTCTCACCGACAAATGAAAGAATTCCGGGATCCGAGTCCCTAGCCTGATCCTCACCATTTCCAGGAGGCGGAGGCGACCGCGAAGGGGGAACACGATGGAGACGAAGAGAAAGGGTTCGCCCTCGCCGAGACCCGGTGGAGTGGCGGCCAGAGCCAGATCATGGCTGTGCTTCCCAAGACGTGAGCTCCGCCTAGAAGATGGTTCCCCGTGTTCCCGCACCGGAGGTGGGGGCGGGCTCGCCTTCTTGTGGTTCTTGCTTCCCGGAGTCCTGTCCATGGTCGACGAAGAAACTTGTGCACTGGGAGTGGAAGAGTGCAAAGGTTGAAGAACATGTGGCGCGCCAGCCATCTATTTAAGGAATTTTTCCGGGGCACACGACGCCTCGGGAACCTCCCCCACTTTCTCCACTAGTGGGAACACCCGCAAAGATCGAGGAGACGTGACCAATCGGTCAAAGCCGACGCGCGCGTGATGACGGCAGCCGTGCCGCCAAGTTCGTGGACGAGACGTGACAAGTCCGAGCGATGTTGCCACGCTATTTTTGGGCCCAGCCTTGTCAACTGAGCCAGTGTTGACAGGACCGTGCCCGGGGGCTCCTGTCGCACCTCGGGAACTGGGGGTCCCCGTGAACTCCTACAGCGTGGACTATCAACAAGGACGAACACAGGACGAGAAAAGGAAGCTTCCCCGATACCCCGGGTACGGGAGCTTCACGGGATAAAGGTGGAGGGAACAAAGCATGTGCGTGGTCGGAGGTTAAAGTTGCTAGCGCTTGTCATTATCTAGAGGAGGGCAGGTGGTACAACTGCAGGCCGTTGTGGTATCCCCTTAATGTATAAAAGGAGTACCAAGGCCTCCGAGAGAGGGGGGCAGATCACTTTCCAACTTACT
This sequence comes from Poa pratensis, assembly GCA_947311845.1. Classification (NCBI taxonomy): domain Eukaryota; kingdom Viridiplantae; phylum Streptophyta; class Magnoliopsida; order Poales; family Poaceae; genus Poa; species Poa pratensis. Next base: position 44,560,626 of record CAMZMU010000093.1, on the reverse strand, counting down.
AGAGGGTTAGGTCAGAGCCAAGACCAACGCTGGGTCTTGTCTCCTAGCCCTAGATCCAGAGTGCCCGGGAACACATCTCTGTAGCCCGGATACGCATATCACCACCATATATTCAGACATGCAGGAGTAGGGTGTTACGCTTCCGAGCGGCCTGAACCTGGGTAAATTGCCTGTGTGTTATACTTTCTGCATCGCTTATTCGCTCGCCTAGATCCACTTCGCGCCCCTCACCGAATCTCTAAAAGGGGGTCTCGCGACCTCCGGTGTTCGTTGCTTCGAGCACGACAACCACCCACAATGGGGTTGGCATTCCTCTTGGCCAACCCCCCTCCTTCACAAAAACAGTGTCTTTGGAAGGGGAAGTAGGCATCTTCTTCTTCTTATTCACCTTTTTTGGACTTAGGAGCAAACCCAAGTCCTTCCTTGCCAACCACTCCCTTTTGATTGCTCAATAGTGTCATGTCCGAAGTCACGAACACCGAGGGTCATGAGACCCCCTTTTAGAGATTCGGCGAGGGGCGCAAAGAGGATCTAGGCGAGCTAGTGTGAGATGCAGCAAGTAGAACACACAGGCAGTTTACCCAGGTTCAGGCCGCTCGGAAGCGTAACACCCTACTCCTGCATGTCTGAATATATGGTGGTGGTATGCGTTTCTGGGCTACAATGTTGTGTTCCCGGGAACCGTGTGGCTAAGGCTAGGATGAACCTTCCTCAGATCTGATCTACCTAGCTAGCTTCTTCTCCAACATGATCTTCCGGACAGCCCTGGTCCTCCTTTTATAGTGCAAGGGGATACCACAAGGGTACGCTGTCCGTACTCCTTTGGGTAGGTGAGTTGCCAGTCTTTTCCCGTTGTGGGCCCACGGTGCACGTGCCATGTTTCCTCCTTTAGCTCGCGGTCACTTTATAATCTGGGGGTATCCGGGGAGTCCTACCCGGGAAGCTCTCATCTGCTTAGCTAGATAATCTGCTCGATGCCCGCTAAGCCGCGCACCTTCTTCTTTGGGCGGTTCACGGGAACCCCTGGTTTACGGGATGCGACAGTAGCCCCCGGACACGATCACAACAACATTTAGCCCCGTTGTTGGGGTTGTGTCCCGGGAGCATCGGACACGTCACATCCATCAGTGCAGCTTAGTGATGAATCCACAGTTATGGCAAAGTTGCACGTCTCACACTTCATTCTGCCTCCTCGATTCCCGCGACCCTGGACACATCAAGACTTCTCTAGAAAAAAGGGGATGGCTGCTGCAAGCGATATCTCAGTCAGTAAGTCCCTCATGGTGGAAAGATAGAATCTCTTTGTTGACCCCTAGCTCCCGTCTTCCTGCCCTTTTGTCCTCCTTTCCTGGCTCCAAGGAGGAAAAATGACTCCATCCTCTTTGCTTCCCCAGATCTCTGCCATGGCGCCGCCATCTCCCTCTCGTTCTCGTGCCGATTCGCAGCAGATGAAGAGGGGGCGACAGGGATTCCCCAAACCCAACCGTTCGCACAGGCTGATCTTGGCGCTTTTCCCGCCTTCATCAATGGACATGGAGGCCATCAGAGCGATGGTGGCTGAAGACCACAGCGAATGGGGAGGTACCGAAATCCGATATCCCTTATCCGAGGATAGAAGCGAGCGAGATGTACCGATCTTCAGGCTGTTCCTGGCAATGGGGTTAGTTCCCCCTTTCTCGCATTTCTTCCAAGTGGTTATGATGGCATATGGGCTTCAGCTTCTCCAATTGCATCCTAGCGCTTTCATCACCCTTGCGATCGTTGCCTATGCTTGTGAATGCTTCGCAGGGGTAGTGTTATCAGTAGCCTTGTTCCGCCATTCTTTGTCCCACAAATTAATTCCCAAGTGATTTCCGGGGGAGTAGCGTTTCGGTTTCGAGAAGGAGCTGAATCCTAATTCATTGAACTGGCGATTAGGAGGGATTGGAAGGAATGGGAGGTGATTGGTGCTTGGTGAGAGTATCTCACATGGAACCACACTTTGCTGAACCCGAAGGGGCAACCATGTACCGTTCCAACTCCGTGAAATTGAGCCCGAGAGAGGATGATTTCGCCCATGTCTTGGAAAGATTTCTTCTTCTTCGCACCCACGGATGGACTGGGCCTGATATAGCAATGCATTTTTTGAGTCATCGTATTGCTCCTCTTCAGCGACGATCCAGGTTCATGTGGGAATATTTCAATGAAGATTCTGACCCAATCCGACTGAGCTCTCAAGATCTTCTTCCGTCGGTAGTCTCAATGTGGACTGATCTGTTCTTCGGGGTTTCCAGAGCTCCACATTTCCCTGTCAGTCCCCTTCCCTTGTACAGGGATAGGAATTGTGGTGCAATTAGGGCGTTGATGCCAGGATTCAGTGCTCGCGGGATAGTTGGCTTCGAGGCTGAAGAGCATGTTCCTGGGATAGGGGTGGCTTCTGATGAACATCATTTGTATACCCTATTTCATCCCTCTTTTAAGCTTTATTCATCAAGTTTCTATTGATATTTTGCATAGAACTAGCTGGGTGGCCCGCGCATTTGCGCGGCTAGATTTACTACATGTCATATTTGATATAAAATTATTTTGTGAGTTGTTGATCATCTATTGAACTCTACAATCCTTTTGTACTACAAAACTATTGTTTAGCTCAATACACTGCTACATTATTGTTATTTTACAATTCTAGATATACATAGAAAATATCGTGCTTATAGAATCTTGGTGTTGTGGACCAATCTTGGTGTTGTGGACCAATCTCCGGTTTTCTCTTCAATTCATCATCCTTGGTTGTATTGTAGTCTTCCTTTTTTGATCACTTCAGTATCTTGCCTCTACGTCCTTATACTCATGCTCATGGTAATATATTTTCTTTTGTTGCTTGTCTTTCTAAGCCATTCAATTATCACTACTGTCATTGCTTCCTCGAAAAAGAAAAAAAATACTGTCATTGGAAAAATGCTAACACGTTATGGGTTACTGAAGGTTCTCGTAGCTTGTCATTTCTTATGGTACCCACGTTTTTAATTGACTATATAGTTACCTCCAGCCATTATTTTTGTATCCATAAAACTGTTATACTGCCTTAATCTTTATTATATATGCCAGCTTGAACATATAAAGTACACTGAGGCAGATACCACGTGTGCCTTTGTACATGGTTTTGTAGATGTATATATTTTGTCGTGCTTGCTCTACTTGTTCTATTTATGTCGGCCTATTTTGCACTCGATTCCATGCTTGTGCAACCAACATGCACGCATGTTCATAATGTTATTTTGACGCTGATGGTTATATAAATGCATATTAATTTCTATATGAACTGTTCTGAAATTTGGCAGTTTATGGATTTCACATGAAGTTTGTTCCAGAATTTATGCATGCGGACCTCGACGGTCCAAATATTATAGACCATGGTGACTTAAATTTATGCAGTGTGGATTTTCAGCATGGATGTACCTAAACACATATGAACCATTGATGCAAACTGTGAGTTGACAAATTCTCTCTTTTTCATGCATAATCTATGTAAAAGTTCAACATGTTGGCCTACTTAAAAATGTGTACCTACTGGATGATCTTAATCAAGTGGATTCTATAAGCAAAAGTTCAACACGTTGGCCTACTTAAAAATCTGTACTTAATGGCATATCCCATCTATGTAATCAAGACACATGCATATATCTACAAACAAATATATATAGGCTAGTAGCTGCTAGTTGATACGATCATGTATAAAACGCTTTTAATCAAACGTACCTTTTTTAGAAAAAAAGCACCTTGTTGCAGAATCCAAACACCATGATTTAGTCGCGCACAGTATTGTACAACGATGTGTTCCTTGTCATCTTCCACCTTATGCCGGCAAAGTTCACGAAAATAATCAAATTTGTTATATGAAAAATATTTTACTCTTAACCCGTCTTTTAATTACATCGAAAAGTATTTGATTAAGTTTTTATTAACTGCAATTGGAATTCATATAAAACATTTTTTTTCTTAATTTACTTTTATTCCAAAATGTAAAGATAAGAAAATTGATTGACATATTTTTTGGATCTTACCTCGTAGCCTACCGTGCTCCATGTGCATTTGTTCGACGCGATCTGCATGCATGACCAAATAGTCTCTCTTTTATGTGAGACACCAACATTTAATAATTTTTTTTATTCCGAAATGTAAAGATAAGAAAAGTGCTTGATTCTTTTCTCTTTACGACCTATCTAACTATGCTTTATGTGAAATTGTTCGACAACATCTTCCGTCGCTCTTCTAGGCGATGCATCACCCTTGTTGCTCCTTGTGGTCGCCATCGATCCAGATCGTTCATGTCGTTCCGATATCGTCGCTCGTAGCCAGATCATATCACCATAAACTGTAGGCTCGATTCTCTCATGCTTTGTCGTTTAAGAGGTTCCTGTCAACCACACCGATAAACTCCTGAGATCTACGACTTCTCTACGATAAACTCTATTGCACACGTTCGTTGCTGCCGCTGGCTGAGCCGTTATACGATAAACTCGTCATCGCCGGAGAGAAATAGCGCGATCTGTCTCTTCTCTTTTTGTGAAGACGATCGGTTTCCTTATTTGTTGAAGGTCGACATGCATGGTGTTCTTGCCTGTTGATGACTTACGTTCTTGTCTGTTCTTCTCTGACTAGTTGAATTTAGCGCGGCGGCACGCCGCGCGGTGTCTGAGATTTCTGTTTGAGGCGGCAATTGCTCATGCGTTGTAGCAGTTGTTGAGTACAAAAGGAGGTGCAATTTTATACAGTATTGGTGGTAGTATTTGATAGAGCAAGTTACATAGTTGTTGATGGTAGGGAATAGCCAAAAGTAGATGAGCTAGGATGCTATAGAGGGAAGAACAAAGATGTTTTGTCCAGATGGTACCACGCTGGTTCTACAATACAGATTGTCATAGTTGAGATTCGATAAAAAGTACAGGGCAGGTTCTTGGAGCTTGATGGTTTCTACTATGCGTCTACTTGTTTACTCTATCAGGTGAAGCCACTGTCACTGTCATCATTAGATGAGATAACAATGATTTCATTGTTGCTTGGAGCGGCGCTGTAAGGGTTGATGGATGGTCCTGCTTGGTCGTTCCCTGGGTGGTGGCCAGTGTTTCCTCCAAGGAGCTGCTCTATTCCTCTTTCGTTGACAATGTAGAGAGCTCGTGCTTCGTCTTGGGCGTGGGCAGATTGGATCAATTCTTCAGTTGCGAATCTGTCGTAATATAGTGTGAATGTTAACCACTTGCTTTGCTCATCCTTCGTCCCTACATCATCAATCATCAACAATAAAATGCATATAGCATCAAATAGATGTAATGAGATCATGATTATGTAACAAAAAATATAATCTGACATGACAAATGCAATCATCTACAACAAATTTAAGGAGCTGCCATTCAATGACGATAACCTGTGTTGGATCAATTCTTCAGTTGCGAATCTGTCGTAATATAGTATGAATGTTAACCACTTGCTTTGCTCATCCTTCCTCCCTACATCATCAATCATCAACAATAAAATGCATATAGCATCAAATAGATGTAATGAGATCATGATTATGTAACAAAAAATATAATCTGACATGACAAATGCAATCATCTACAACAAATTTAAGGAGCTGCCATTCAATGACGATAACCTGTGCAACAGTGCAAGTGAGAATATCAATAGAAAGTCTAGCCTCCGCGGGATATAAACAAATTTCTTCCCACCTCGAAGATAACAACTTTACAGCACTGTACATAAATGTTGATTATGGTCGGAAAAAAAAGGAGATGACCTGGGGCTGAAGATTAAAAATATGAGCTCACAGCTGCCTTCTTCTCCTCTTCCATGTAGGCTCTTCTTCACCAAACCATCCGCCGAGCCCTCTGGCCACACTGTGAATGCTCCTGCTGTACTAATCCAAAGGAAAGAATTGTTTCCAGAAATAATCCTGGAATTGTTTCCAGAAACACAATTCATGGCAGCTGCAAAAAACAATCTGAAAAGAATAAGAAACACGCTTCTATAAGATCTAACATAGACACACTCTTCTCCAAATAAACAAACTTCAGGAAAAACATAAACCACAGGAGGGAAACTCAAGACCAGATAACTCACCAGCTTTGCATAATTTCTTCTGGACTGCGTCATCAAGGAAAAGACCAGATAAACCTGCAAGATTAAGAGAGGATTTTAATATCAAATAGAAGAGAGAACATTAGTTTGACATCCATACAGCCAGCGTAAATCCATATGGCAATATTTCCACCCAGCCATGAAGGAGTATAAATTCGTATGGCAAAAATTATCTGAACGTATTTCAAACAAACCTGCTATTAAATAAACAACATACCACAACATTACACGGATTAATGTATCTTGCAGCCTCATTGGAATATTGTCAAACACCTTATAGGCACAGATAAAATAGCATCTGAACAAACAGAGAGGAGGACCTATGGGGATTAAATGAAAACATAGTCCAAGAGATGAGCAGAGGATGCAGGAGAGGAGGCTCATCATGCCGCCCTCTGGCACGGTTGCTGGAGGTCATGCTCTTCCTTCTCGCCGGCAAGTGTACCAAGCTCAACGGAGGAGGGCGCTCAGAGGCAAGGCAGGGCTGCACAAACGAAAATTTCCCCAACATGAGGCAGAAACCATGAACCCCAAAATTCTGAATCATCTAGGGCCATCTCAGCATGAACGTTTGTTTGTAGTGGTGGGTAGCATGGCATATTAGTACGAAGGAAATATGGAATTGCAAGAAAACAACCATCTTCCCCACCGGGATCTATGCTGGTGTTCACAGACGGCCACATCATAGTATCCATACTTGAGTATACCAACCCATTTCTGATCCACATAGATTGTATCTGTACAGAAGTATAAATGTGCAAAAGTATTAGCATGTGATCAGCAGCCATAATGGATTATAAATATAATATAAACTTAATAAATAGGAGTCAAATCATGTATAGAATGGCGCGGCAGTGAGATGGTCTTCTCATGTGAGACTGGTGGACTATACAGAAATACTGAAGGCATGGTTCACTACGGGAAACCGTCAAAACGCCGACGGCGGGCGCCGACGGCCGCCGTCGGTGTATCGGCGTCGGCGTAGGACGCTGTCGGCGTATGCAAAATGCCGTCGGCGTATCCGTCGCCGTCGGCGACGCCTAAGTGGGTCCCACAAAACGGACGTCGACGTCTCCGTCTGCTCCACCTATACGCCGACGGCAGTGCCGTCGGCCTAGGAGTCCACGTGTGCTGATCTGGTGCGTCTGGGAGGAGCCTGACGCCGACGGCATTGCCGTCGGCGTAGGTATGACCATATGATCCTCCAGCGTCGACGTGGCGCCATCCTGTGCGTCCCACAGCATCCTACGCCGACGGCAATGCCGTCGGCGTAGCCTTGACCATATTTTCAGTTTCTGAACTTTTTGCTGCTGGTTTCTGGCGCATTTTAAATACAATTAAAATTGCACAAATTATAAAACATCACAGAAACATCAAATAAAACATCACATACATATCCAAATGACACAAACATGATTCAAATTCATCCAAGCATTCATACAAACTCCAAACAAGTTCGAATTCACACACGCTACACCCGAACACATCCTACACCTCCCGAGAGCCCGAGGCCGATGATTCCTTGCCTTGGCTCATCTTGGTCAATCACCTGCATTGAGAAAGGATAAACTTTTAAGCATGTTGAAAAATGTAGTAAATAAGAATAAAGACGTAATGCAATTAAGAAGAAGCATGTTAAAGACTAAGCATGTTGAAAAGTAAATAGTACGCAAAAGGACATAAAAGACCCTCACCCCTAATCATCACTCTCATAGTTAAGTCCTGGGTTGTCATCATCACTATCAACATCACTATCACGAGTGTTGTATATTGGAACCTCCTCGCACGATGGAGGCTCATCATCGTCATCACTATCACTCTGTAACTTGTTGAGCATATCTATATCCTTTAGATTCACCACTACGTCACCACCTGTTTGTGCATTGTCCTCGCGGTCCTCAAGACCTTGTATGCCAAAGTCCCCAAAGGTTTGTTCCTCTTGATAGAAAATCCCCTCGTATGTTTTAGGGTCAATGTTGTTGTAATCGTCTTCGGAGGGCATGGGTAGCTTACCACGTGGCGATACATGGAACACGACTTCCCAACCAATGAGTCCCTCTTTCTTGCATGGGTAGGGCAAATAATAAACTTGAAAGGCTTGGTGAGCCACAACAAAGACATCGGATCCATGTAGGTGGTTGAAGGCTTAACTTCAACTAACCCAATGGAAGGGGTACTTTTGGTTCCATGCTCAGGGTCGAACCAGTGGCATTTGAACACAACAAGCTTGAGTGATATGTTCGTGTTATTGAACGTCAGCTCATATACGTTCTGTAACCTTCCGTAGTAATCATAATTACCGGCTCCTTTGGTGAAGACCCCGGTATTTATAGTCTTTGCATTAGGCCGACTGTTCTGGTGATGCTCTGTATGGAAGCGGTACCCATTCACATCATACTTCTCATACTTCTCGACTCTACGGTTACAACCTTGGGAGACACATCTCAACTCATCTGACATCACAACGTTGGCATCAGCTCCCTACAAGTACAAATTGTTTTGTGCATTAGTAAGAGGGATAAGACACGAATTGCAAGGTAGAAGGGACAGGTTTGAAATTACCTTTTCCCTGAACCAAACCGTGAATTTTTTCTTTCCGGGGGCAGGCTCTTTCAAAAGAGTGTCCAACGCGGCTTCATTGGGTCCATCTGATGTTCCCGACCACATTTCATCCGTGAATTGACTAAAAGGAGAAAATACGTATTAGAACGAAATCATGTTAGTAGTTGCAAAGTAATTTGTTCCCCATTTTACCTAAGGAAACTGCCCTCTTCTCCCTGCTCGTCGTGGGTCACTTCCTTCATGTTCATAAGCACATAGAGCATTATGCACTCCAGCTCATCATTGGTCAAGTTATACCTTGTTGGGCCACCGCTCTTGCCACCGGGACACTGGAAGAGGACGAGCTTGGGGTCTCGCTTGGGCTCGTCGACATTGTACCGAGAGGCCTGGTTATGCATAGTGGGAACATCATCGGGGTAGTACGTTAGCCTGGCGTCTGCCATCTCCTGAGGATAGTTGCCTCGGCTATGCATGACTCAATCTTATTTTTGTTTCCACATTTGGTTCGAATATACTTAAACTCTCTCTCAATACAAAACTGCCAACGAAACTGCACCGGTCCACCCAAGAGTACCTCGTTCGCAAGATGCACAACAAGATGTGCCATCGGAGTAAAGAAGCCTGGCGGAAATATCGTCTCTAAGTTGCACAGCAACTCCGGCACTAGTTCATGCAGCTTCTGAATAATCAGGGGACATACTTGCTTAGCACAGAGCGTGCGGAAGAAATGGCTCAACTCCGCGAGCACTCGCCAGACACTGTCGGGGAGATACCCTCGAACCATCACCGGTAGCAGCCGCTCAATCCATATATGATAGTCGTGACTCTTGAGCCCGGTGACTTTTCCGATTGTATATTGACTCCCTTACTTATATTCGAACAATAGCCATCAGGGAACATCACGACGAATTTGAGCCAATGGAATGCCTCAGACTTTGCATACTATTAAGGCAGAAGTCAGCATGCGGCTTGAACCAGTTCTTTTGACGGCCTTCAGGAGGCTTCATGTGCATTCTCTCCCTATCACAGAGCTTCTTAACATCAACTCTAGCCTTAACATTATCCTTCGACTTCTCAGGAATGTTCAGGACTGTGTGAAAGAGGGACTCTCCAACATTCTTTTCGGTGTGCATCACATCGATGCTATGGGGAAGTTCGAGGTCCTTGTAATATTCGAGTTGCGTCAAGCCTGCCACGTGAGTCCAGTTGTGCGCCACACCATATCCCACATATCGTGGGCCTTTTCCCTGGGCAGGCACGAGAGCACTTAGCTCGGCGTCAACAGCTGCACCATCGAAAGTTGGTATCGCTTTTTCTTCACGCTCAACTCTACCCTTCTTGAAGTTCTTTTTGTCTTCTCTAAACGATGCCCTCTTTTGAGGAACTTTCGATGTGTGTCAAACGCGGAATACTTCCGTCCCGCCGTTAGCCACATGAACTCAAGTCGGTTCCTGCACACTGGGCATGGCCACTTACCAGCTGTACACCATCCGCAGAATAGGGCGTACCCGGGCATGTCATGCATGGAATTGTGATACCAAACTTTCATCAAGAAGTTTGTCTTTGATGCACGATCATATGTCAACGTCCCGTGGTGCCAAGAGTGGTTCAGATCATCCACAATTGGCTGCATGTACACACTTAAATTCTTCCCCGGATATTCAGGACCTGGAATGATCAGCGAGAGGAATATGGTCTTCTTTGCATTAGGGCTCCAGGAGGGAGATTGAGCGGAATAACAAACACGGGCCAGCAGCTGTACGAGGTAGTCGACAAACCATATGGATTGAATCCATCGGTTGCTATCGCGATTCTCACGTTTCGAGCATCTGCTGCCTCATCGGGGTGGTTCGCATCAAAGTTCTTCCATGCCGTACCATCAGATGGATGTCCCATCAATTCCCGGTCGTGCTCATCCTTGTATCTCTTCCCCGTTTTGTGCCATTGCATATGTGTGGCAGACTCTTTGTTCATGTAAAGCCGCTTGATTCTTTGTATGAATGGGAGGTAACGAAGAATCTTAACGGCGACATTTGACTGCGTCTTCGTACCATCGGCTCCTTTTACCACATGATACCTAGAGGCCTTACACAAGATACAGTACTTGTCATTGGCAAACTGTTTCCAAAACAAAAGGCATCCTTTTGGACAACAATCTATCTTCTGATAATCCATGCTGAGATCTCGCAGGATTTTCTTCGTTTCGTACATGCTTTGAGGCAGACAATGCCCTTCAGGCAACAGGTTACCAGTTGTTTGCAGATGCGCTTCAAAGCATGAACGGGTGCTGCCATACTGGAGCTTGTTGGCTAGTGCTTGCGAGATGGCATCGAGCTGAGAAACTTTTGCACCCTCGTACAGAGGCCTCTGAGACGAGGCCATCATATCAAAGAAGGCCTTCGCGGTTGGCTCTGGGTCCTCTGGTTGACGCGGTTCCTCCGGTTCACGCGGTTCCTCCGGTTCCTCCTGTGATGGTGGCGAATCTGGCATGTCGCCAGCACGGAGATCATCTAGCCAGTTTCTAATCCCATCATCTTCATTGCCATTGATCCGCTGCCGCATCACCCTGCCACTCTCGCGCTCGTACTCATCAAAGTTGACTGTCGTCACGAAGTTCGGCATATACCCACGAGAGAAGAGGTGTTTAATCATATCATCCTTTCCCTGACGTGTACGAAACTTGCAACGAGGGCAAGGGCACTGTCCACGAGCGCCTGACTCTGAACCCTTACGCGCTAACTCCTTCACTAACAAATGCGTCTTCCATACCCACTCATCTGTTTTGTCAACCAAACTAGTTCGGCCACTGTACATCCACCCATTATCTGCCATCCTCTGCTGCTTTATAATAATAACATGAAATTAAATGCATCATATTTTTATTTTCTTGCATGCAATGTCACCATTTTATTACGGCCAAATTTTATCTTTTACAACATGCAAGGGTTCACATACACTTCTAATAGGTAGGGGCCTATCCCGCCCGAGTACGTGTAGATCGAGTCGTGTCCCATGTTCTACCCCGACCCGAGACGGAATTTCGGCAGCACCTCCCCGCTGTTCTTCAGAATACACGTCTCGAGCTTGTCAAGCCGAGAGGGTGTGCATCCGAAGAACAACAGGGAGGTGCTGCCGAAATTCCGTCTCAGGAAGGGGTAGAACGTGGAACACGACCCGATCTACACGTACTCGGACTGTCCAACAGGACAACCCGGAAGTGTTACGGTTATAAATATGCAAAGATGGACAATCCTGCATATTTATAAATTTGTAACCCTTCCGGATGGGATCTGACTCGGGTTACGCGACTGACTTGGTGATCTAGACCAAAATAAACCTATGCAGCAAGAGAGGCGAAAGATTTATACCCTCGAAGCGTGATCGGTGGCCGGAGAAGGTCGAGGACGTGCTCCGGAAGAGGGCGACAAAACAAAGGGCACCGAGGCGGCCCCTCCTCAGCAGGAGAAGCCGCGACGACACGCGGGACCGACGGTGCTGGCTGGCGGGAAGCTACGTCATCTAAAAAGTACAAACAATCGAAATATATAAGCAAATATCCCTCCATTTTACCTAATAATTAAACATAAAACAGAATAAACCATAGAACGATGTAACCATATCAGCTAAACATAACACATATAGACAAGTAGCACAATAATACATAGGTAGCATGTATGATAAGTCTAGCAGTACAACAGGTAGCAAGATAAGTCTAGTAGTACGACAGGTAGGATGATAGACATCCTAAACTCGACTCGCGCCGGTGTCAGTGACGTCGTCCAAGCGGGCCCAACAAGAGGACAGGCTGCTGCTAGAGTCCTCGCCCTGCTGCTGCGTGCCGGAGGGGCCGGCCTCGCCCTGCCCGCGCTGCTGCCGGCTCTCGCTGAAGACCTGGTACTGGACCGCCATCACCTGGGGATCAAGGAGGAGATCCTTGACCAAGGGGTCATCCTCCTCGCGCTGGTGGCGCGCCCTGAGCAGCCTCTCTGCCTGCCGGTGCTCCCTCTCCTCGGCCTTCGTCGCGATCCTCATGCCATCTGGCGCTAACATATGCGCCACGCTCCGCTCATCCTCAAAGTTGAGGATCGCTCTCGCCCCAAAGTGCTGGACCGCCGCGCAGTCGTAGGCGCGGGCCGCCTGCCACGGGCACCTGAAAGTACCAAGCTGGATCTTCCTGTGATCCACTGTGATCTGAGCTGCCCAAGTCGGGATCTTCGTGTGTCTCCGATGAACACCACGAAACTTTCGCTCCGGCTCCGACATGATACTTAGTTAAGTAAAAGCATTTGATATAGGGGTTAGTCATATATGAAATGAATATATGAAAAATAATTGTCAACAACATTTTATTTGCTACATCTATCCCTAAAATCATTTTGTTATTTTCTATTTTCAACAACATTTTATTTGCTACATCTATCCCTAAATCATTTTGTTATTTTCTATTTTCAACAACATTTTATTTACTACATCTATCCCTAAATCATTTTGTTATTTTCTATTTTCTACCACAAAATTTCCATCTATAATTTCCATTTGCATGTGTTGCGTTATTAATCATTATTATGGGAGCAAAAACTTTGTTACTGGTTATTTCTTTGAAAATGTTCACAATTTAGTAAACCTAACACCAAACCATCCCGCATTAAGATAATAAGACCCATCCAACACTTCCCTAAATACAACATTCTTTTGTACTAAATGAACAATTATTATAACATGGATTTTGATGAACAAAATCTAATTTACAATGGACAATACTACATTTACAGTGGATAATTTCTACTCCTAAAATCCCTAAATCTAAAATCCCTAAAATCCTACTCCTAAAATCCCTAAAATCCTATAATTTCCATCTATAATTTCTACTCCTAAAATCCCTAAAATCCTACTCCTAAAATCCCTAAATCTAAAATACATAGAAAATAGGGGAGGGGGCGGGGAGTACCTGGCGGCGAGGTCGGGGGAGGCGCGGCGAGGTCGGGGTTGGAGCGCCGCGGCGAGGTTGGGGTCGGACGGCTAGAGGCGGCGGCGGCGGCGAGGTCGGGGTCGGACGGCTAGAGGTGGCAACGGCGGAGGAGGACGGGTGGGGCGGCCGGCGGCGGAGGAGGACGGGTGGCGCGGAGGAGGACGGGTGGCGCGGCCGGGTGTCGGGGGAGGACGGCTAGAGGCGGCGGCCGACGGAGGAGGACGGGTGGGGCGTGCGATAAGGTGCGGGGTCGGAGCTAGAGTGGATAAGATGCGGGTGGCTGCGATGGCTTAGAAGATAAGGTGGACATACGCCGACGGCTTTGACCTACGCCGACGGCTTTGCCGTCGGCGTTGTCTTTTTTCTTTTTTTCATATTATTTAATTTTAATATTGTAAACCATTAGAATTTATTACATTATAAATTTGTAGAGTTTTATTATAATTTATTTTATTATATCGTATGACCACACGCAAATTTTTGAGTGATTCCGACACTCTAGCTATCCGGTTTTATTGAAACCGTAGTCCGGTGGGACCCGCATATCTACCTCCAAGTGCAGAAACTCACTAGAGAGAAAGTGAAGCCGGTGAAGCCGGTCACACCCCGGATATTGCACATTTACAACACACAACACACTTGTATACATATGGTATGGCACAACCTAGGTTCTGGTGGGGTTCGGACGCTCCGGGGCCCCGCTTCGGCGAAACCCCGAATCCGCTGGGAAAACCCTAACGTTTTCGTCTACCCCCATAGACGTGCGTCGAAAGGGGGTAGGCCAGTGGAATTTTTTGCTTGGTTGTGTTAGGTTAGGCCATAGGAAGGTGAGAAACCAAAGTCTACCCCAAATCAACACAAGATTCCATCCGCTTCTCCCGAAACGGGAGTATTCACCTCTAAGTGCAGAAAATCACTAGAGAGAAAGTGAAGCCGGTGAAGCCGGTCACACCCCGGAGTAGGATATTGCACATTGTAGAGTGCCTATGTGTCGAATATGAGCACTTGTAGATGTTTCTACATGATAGTGCTTTTTGTGAAGAATGTTTGTAAAACTTTTGTCGAAAATCAAGTTCATCATTTCACATAGCAACAAGTACACATAAAAATACTCTATGCAAAAAGCAACATAGATCAAATTTATATGCAAAAAGTATGACGGTTACATCTTTATTTAATCTCCGGTTACAGCTGGATCGATCGTCCTCATGCCATTTTTATTTAACTAACTTCTGCCTCGTACTAGGCCGCGGGGTGCATCACGGGGAGCGCTCCTCACCCAAAGATAGGAACCATCACAGGGTAAATACTCACATGATAAGGATTCCTTTGCATTGCCTGCCATGTATTAGTATACATCGTATCCAACAGATGCATGTAGCGACGGACGTGCGCATCCTCCTCCCTTATACGGCGACGTACCTCCTCCTCGGGGGCCGGCTCCCTCTGGAAGCTCCCTGGCCCACGCGACCTCCACCAAACAAGATCCGGGTCGGCGACTTCGCCCGGATTTCTTACCAAGCTACGCGTTCCGGAAGATAACTCCCAGTGCCAGCCCGGCGGAGCCCAATCCCGCACAGGGCCGTTATTGTCCAACGGGTGTCCGGCCGCGGCCATCGCCGACGTATATGCCCGAGATCTGAAACCAATAGTGGGGAATTTGATCAAACACCTAAGGTACATGCAACCTACGGAGGGGAGGAGGGGATCAGGGAGAAAGGGTACCGTACACTGGCATGGGGACGGACTAGGGGAGGTCCACAGAGGCGTGGAGGGGCGCCGGCGGAGGCCACGGGCGCGGAGAGGTCGTCGAGAGGCGTGGACAAGGGCGGCGGCGGCGCGGTGGTGACGCGGTACTGATAGCAAATCTGGGGTCTGCCCCTGGCCCTTTATATAAGGGGACGAGTAACCTGGGAAACAAAACACACGGTTTCTCCTAGCTACAGCCCGACACTGATTCACGGTCGAATGTCGTTGCATTCAGTGTCGGGCATAGCTAGGGAACCCGAATGTTTTGTGTTTGAGCGCCACTTCGATCCAAGCAGCGGTAAGACGTCTCTGATGATCTACAACCGTCCGGCAAAACATCTCTGATGATCTGCAACCGTTTGGAACGGTCGCAGATCATCAGAGACGTCCTGCCGCTGGTTGCCCAAAGATGCCTACGCTGGAATGTTTTGTGTGAGTGAGTAACATGTCTAAGGAGTGGCCTATTTATAGGCGTCGTGTGTTTCTTTCTGCCGCTGCTGACCCGTTGGATCAGGAAGAAGCACACGGATCGTGTGTTTCCTTCCAGTCCTTGTGAGCCGTTGGATCAGGCAGAAGCACACGGATCGTGTGTTTCCTTCCAGTGCTTGTGAGCCGTTGGATATCGGTGTGTTTCTTTCGAGCGCTTGTGAGCCCTTGGATCAGGCAGAAGCACACGGATCGTGTGTTTTCTTTCAGTCCTTGTGAGCCGTTGGATCAGCGGTGTGTTTCTTTCGAGCGCTTGTGAGCCCTTGGATCAGGCAGAAGCACACGGATCGTGTGTTTCCTTCCAGTGCTTGTGAGCCGTTGGATCATCGGTGTATTTCTTTCGAGCGCTTGTGAGCCGTTGGATCAGGCAGAAGCACACGGATCGTGTGTTTCCTTCCAGTTCTTGTGAGCCGTTGGATCAGCGGTGTGTTTAATATTTAATATTTATGTTGTAGGTGTATATTATATCTGTTGTTTTTATTTATTTTACATGTATATGTTGTACGGTCGGGTTCCGGAAACTCAAACCGTTATTTTATGCGGGTGGGATACCGATATTGGGAGAGAAATTATAGATCCAATTTATATATAAATTATACCTACTCTAAACCCTAAACCCTACACAAATAAATAAAAAAGGAACAGTATACAAGTACGCCGACGGCATTGCCGTCGGCGTATCAACGCAGTTACACGTCCGTCCCCGATCCGTCACGGTGGGCGTGCGTACGCCGACGGCCTCCTGTACGCCGACGGCGGCCATCAGGCCGCAGATGGCTACGCCGACGGCGGTTCGTACGCCGACGGCTTGTTGGTCGTATGCCCTAGCTCGTGCTGTACGCCGACGGCCCCGACATTTGGCCGTCGGCGTACAGGGAGGCCGTCGGCGTAGTGTGGCTTTCCCGTAGTGGTTGCACCCTAATTCAGCGCAGAGACAATGGCCACCTAGTCCATCTTCAGCACTACTAAAGAAAAATGATTAGGTGTGCTCTCCTCCACTCCATCTTGATTTACATATCTAGGATATTCATCCCACTCACTCATGGTTCCGTCGTAACCTGGAAGATAATCACCAACATAAATCTGTTAACATACAACAAAATACACGAAAGGAAGCCGTAACAGGTACGATAAAATAGCTGAGCCTTCAATAGCATGAGTCCCTCACCTCCATAGTAATATGCTGGCAGATAGAACATGTTGGGATCGGTAAAATCTTGAACCACCGGCGTGCTCCTGCAGGATCGACACAATAAGCGGCTGGCTGGCGACAGGCCCTTGCTGAAAAAGACAAAGAACACCACACACATCAAGATCACATATAATCTGAAGCAACCTAGGAACGTGCACAAGACTAATAAAATGGTATCTTTACTGTTGTATCAATACCTTCATGGCACCAGCAGGCTCGGTGGCATCCGCCGCCTTGGGCTGCGATTCCAGCGACATCGTGTACAGTAGATCCGTGGCTTCTTTGCAGATCGAAATTGCCGAATTAAGGAGTCAGACGGCGAATTGAGATCCTAAACCTTGTGGACCAAATCCCACCACCAAGCAACAGAAACAATCCTGCTCCACTAATAAAAATTTTACTTCTTTTGGAGTCCACAGCCAGCTCGTACGAAGGCTTGGTACAGTAAAAACGCATCCTAAAAAGTCAAGCAAGCAAGCGCGACCGCGAGGACAGAGAAGCACACAGGGCATATGGGGCCGGCCGGCCGGCGGCCACTGCCGCAGCACAGTCTCAGCGAAGCGTACCCAACCCAATCAACAAACGGAAGCCCCTCCCAAACCACAAAACCTTGTCAGAAATAGAAAGTGAGCACCGAAAGGATACGATCCGCGGCAGAGGTGTGGGCAGCAGGAGCAGCGGCGGGCGGCGCCGGGGCGGTCGTCGGGGCGGGAGTCGGCGCTGGAGCAGCCGCCAGCACTATTGGTCGTCGTGCGCCCACCCGACGAACCTACGTCGAGGTCGAGATGGAGATAGGGGAGAGCTCTGGCGGGGAGAGATCAGGGTAGGCGGCGGCTTTGGGGAGAAGGAGGTTGGGGGAGACAGAGCTCGGCCACTGGGAGGGTGACGCGCGTGGAGCTTTCGATTGGGAGGATAAGCAGGAAAGAAGAGGAAAGCGGTCGCAAGCGGTCGCTTGCGCTCCGAAGTCGACACGTACACGTGAACAGCCCGGTACAGAGCAGTCGAACCAAACGGCGAAATCATGCCGAACACTGTAGATGCTACTCGACCACCACACAGGCCGCGGATTTGCGTGTCTTTCATATACTTAGTAATAATGCGCGCTCTGCTTGTTCCATCAACAATTCCTTGGAACAGTACAGCATGTACAGCAGTATACCTCGATGAAGGAATTTACACTGTTGACAGACCTTTTATCAGAGATCCAAACATATTCACAACACATATCTCAATATTAGACAACGCAGGACACAGCAACCTAGGTCATCCTCTACCTTGCTTGTACGGCATCATCCAATAATCACCGATGGCCCTTTTTCTCTCATGCTGATACAACTCCTCAAGTGTACTGGCCTGGCTGTATCGGCCGGCCGGCCGGCAACACGGCGACGCCGCTAGGGTTAGATATTTCTGGGTGATCATTCTGACACAAAGGAAACAGATAGCAGTGCGGCCGCCGGAGATGTTCATGCAGGTTGAAGCTGTTAGACATGGCGCCGGCCGGCCGGCTTCATGCTCTTACCAAGCGGCACCTCGACGGCCTGCCCTGGCGGCCTGGCCTTGCCCAAACACCGCGACGCTGCCTAGGGTTAGATAGGAAACAAATCGAGACCAAGGTCGGCGGCCGTGTGAAAGGCGATAGGAAGACCAACCGGTATTTATTAGCTTTGTTTTTGGCTGCGCGGAGTAGATACAACTCCTCAAGCGTATTGGCCTGGCTGTATCGGCCGGCCGGCCGGCAACACGGCGACGCCGCTAGGGTTAGATATTTCTGGGTGATCATTCTGACACAAAGGAAACAGATAGCAGTGCGGCCGCCGGAGATGTTCATGCAGGTTGAAGCTGTTAGACATGGCGCCGGCCGGCCGGCTTCATGCTCTTACCAAGCGGCACCTCGACGGCCTGCCCTGGCGGCCTGGCCTTGCCCAAACACCGCGATGCTGCCTAGGGTTAGATAGGAAACAAATCGAGACCAAGGTCGGCGGCCATGTGCAAGGCGATAGGAAGACCAACCGGTATTTGTTAGCTTTGTTTTTGGCTGCGCGGAGTAGTTCTTATTCCGCTTGATGTACTGTTGGGTCTGTGACCTCTGGTTGTAATATTTGCTATCTTTCTCTATTATAAGAGTTGAACTATAATGCTTTGAGTCGTAGAGTCTGTAATGTGCCAGTTGTTCCACAAGTCTTGATCTCTCTATTATGCATTGATAGTTGTGCCTGCGTTAAGGCATCAATCGGGGTGTTGCGTTGCCGATGATCCATACCGAGCAACGCCTGCCAAAGGTTTTGGCCGGGGATTGGTAAACCCGTAACCTCCGTTTGTATCGCTTAACCGGTGACACACAGCATCACTGTATAGTTCCGTGGTCGGGGCGCCACAGCTGCTCTCTCACGAGTTCGGCACTAGGAGCTTCTTCATCGCCGCGTCTCCTTCATCTTCGTCGCGCCAAGTTCTCCGCGACCTTGAGGTCGGCTACGTACGTCTTCATCGGCAACGCTTGTGCGGGAGCGTAATTCCCGCTATCGGTCTACAAGGGTATGTTTCCGATGACTTCTCCGTTACCGCATTACTAGATAGATAGATCCTGGCTAGTTTCGGTGTTGCGATAGTTAGAAAAATTATTGTTTTCTGCTACGAACCCCATCACCACCATGGGACGCACATGCCGACGTGAGCCGGATGTTACCCGTGCGGAGGGCGTCACACTAGGCAAAGGGCTGTGCCGGCCGGTTGTACAGGCCCGCGACGAAGTTGTCATCGTCTGTCCGTCACCACGGGGCCGACGAAAGCGCGGGGAAAATGGCAGAGCAAGCGGCCGACGGCGACTATGTTGAGGTGTTTATTTGAGCGGTGGCAAATCCTTGTAATTATCATCAAAACAAAAAGGTGTGTTGACTTGTATTGAGTTGTCAAACATTGAAGCGATCTGAATCGTTGATCAGATATTGAACGGATCAAATTTAATGTATCCCGAACATGTTTGCTCTTTTAGAGAGAAGTCCATATTACCCCGTAAATTTGTTCAACAGTTCACTTTGCAACCCTCATCTCTAATTTGGTTCGGATTTCACCCCTAAACTCTAAAAACCGTTCGGAATTACCCTTTCCACAATTTTGACTGGTTTTCAACCGGTTTTGTCACTTAAGCATCTTAGTCAAAAGTTATACATGTATTCCTATAATCCTATACCTACTCGTGCATGCATCTTTATCGTCTTCATGGCCAGACAGCCGGCCACCGATGTGCTCCTTTCTTGCCCGCCGCGACACCGTCGTGCCCCTGACCTGGCCGTCGGCACCATGTCCCTGCCAGATGGGCCTGACCGTCAGGGGCGGCCGGCGGCCTCGGCACGCTGTGATCTGGCTGGCCGCCTGGACGGCGGTGGAGACTACGGCCCGATTGACAGCCTTTTGCGTGAACAAGACATATAAGGAGACGATGCCGATCGCTTTTCTAGCGATGCATGTAGGAGAGGCGTATGCAAATATCTGTTATTTTTGACCCATACATACAAGAAAAATTGCTGAGGTGGCAGGAATTACCAAGTCAAAACAATGTAAGGGGTCATTCCGAGCGGCTTTTAGAGTTTAGGGGTGACATACCACCCAAACCAAACATGAGGGTTGTAAAGTGAACTCTTGGACAAGCGCAGTGGTGTAATATGGACTTATCTCGCTCTTTTAATAGTAACTAGTACACGTGCACGTGCAACGCACGTCTGTGGGTTTTGTAAATGTAATATTTATAGCTATATTGACTAAAAGAATTTGCACGAAATTTACGTGAAAGATAGAATTATCTATATGTTACAAATATAGTATATCTTCGAAGAATGAATTGAATTTTATCTCCATATATAAGATTTGACAACGGACGTTTCAATGCTACACCATTTAAGCCAGAGTAGTACATGAGTAATAGTAATACAAGGAAGGTATGGAGGAACTTGGTGCCTTCATCATTCAAGATAAATGGGACGCCCTCGTTAAAGATCGACAATGGCTCAGATAGAATCGGCGATGGTAAGAAAATCCATATTGATTATCTATACTGCGAGTAAGCAATTCCGAAATAGAACACTGAATGTTGCACTCACAAGATAGTGGTACACTGGTACTGATAGAATCTGGATGAGGAAATTTTGGACAATTCTAATTCACCAGCACATGTGAGTTCGCCTCTCCAAATATGGCTGGAGCATGTATTCTATAAACTTACAATTGGTCATTACCATCATATATTCCATCAAGATTCAGCAAGCACAATTCTGCCCTTGAACTTTTCGACATGTAAAACTACCCAAACTTAAACATATTAGAACATATATGATTCAACAAATAAACCTACACCAAATGCAAATTACCAATAGAAATACCATCTCATGATTGCGAACCTGTAATGCGCGCTTCTATCACAAATCGAATTGAGCTAAAGTAGAACTGCTCTAAACATGCAGAATTCACGGTACAGTGGCATATACACTAACCTGATGGCCCAGTTTACCATGAAAGCAGAAAACCCTTGGGAATTGGGAATTATCTGGCCGAACTGGGTATCATTAATTGGAACATTATAATTATACAGGACCTTGAAGGAGCACATTTCAATTCCGCCACCACCTGGGCAGCACACACGTCCTCGCTGCCAACCAAGCACGACGCATCTGTCGGTGACGAGCGCACACACCGGCCGCAACCAGCAAGCAAGGATTGAACCCGAGATTGGGGCCTCCGGAACATCTCCCACAAAGAGACTTGGAGGTTGCAACGTTTGGCATCGACCTCGACATAGCCACGCTGGGGAAGGTGGCGGCCTCCATGCGGGCTGCGTGCGACGGTGACGACCACAACAAGGAGGACCTCACGACGTCCATCGAATTTCTTGAGTAGAAAACATATGGGAAGTGTTTTATTATCAGGTGACAAATAAAAATATAGGAGAATCTATTATATTATTAAAACAACAAACAATAGACGGTAAAGATTGGCCCAGTAAAATTTTAGAATTTTCAGCGGTCAAGATGATTTGATTGACCGAGAACGTGTGCGCGCAGCCCAACCTGCACCGTACCAGGTCTCTATTCAACAACGTAGATGTCAGCAAAAAAACATAGATTGGTTGCAATCAATGGGCATTGTCGCTGCGTCCTAGGATCTAGGTCAGCGCCGCCGCTTTTTCTCCGGCCACCAGCGCTGTCCACCGAAGATTGAGTCGACCGTGGCGCGAGGTGCCGCGTTTTAGCAGAGATCAGGCGCTGTCCACCAGCGCCGTGCATCTCCAAAACTTCCCAGGACATGCTATTCGAGGCGAGGCTTGACCAGGGACGCGTGCTGCTGCTGCGGATATGGCGTTGCCCACCGTGGAGGCTGCATGTCGCCGTCGCGATTGGGATGTAAGAGAGGCCCTCGCAGTTGACGCATCGTGTTTGACCTCCTTCACGTTATCTTCCGTTGCAGCTGCAGCCATTGGTCCAAGCGTACAAGGACGTGGTCTCTACTGCCAGCAAAGGTATGATTTCATTATAATTATAGACTGATCAGTGGAGCTTCTACATATTTATAATAAATCTCGCGGCTAGCCAGGGATAAACAGCCGTCCTGTTGCTTCCCTCCCCTTTAGGCTTTTATCCCAGAGCTACTGCTCGGGGTTGGAAACCAAAAGGCTGGGTCTAATTCATCGGAAAAGAAGTGGAAATTAACAAGATAACAGTTGCTGATATCATGTTTATACATTGATGTGGCTGGTGTGCCTAACGAACATGTTCATAACCTAGATTTCTTGATGTACCAGAACTTAAAAGTGGATGTCTCTTCCTTTCTAATTGAATAATCAAAGCTCCTGCCATCCTTTCAAAATGATTTGATCGGCAATTTATTCTTCATGTATAAATCTCTGAGGGGTGTCTTTTCAGCTAGAGATGAACGTTCCCGCTGGAAATTAAATAGGGTACCTAACCGGATAACTAACAATGAAGTATTTCAAACACCTGTGAAGCCCTTGAAGTATCTAATTTGGCTAACTACGTTGTTTATCCTACCTTTTATTTTACAGTCAACCATCGATATTTTTCAGAAGCACAGAATATTGCAGGTTTATGTCAGAAAGCTGACAACTAACCTTTTTGTACAACATCATTAAGATGGGTTACGATGGTCCAGCCAATTAATGACATGGCGAAGTGTATGTTATAGACTGTTCATGCATTCCCTTTCTTAAGTTATATGGAAGAATCAAGGGACAATTGAGTTGCTTCAATTACATCATCTGTAAGGAACCCTAAATAATTGGATTTCTTCACCGACATATTAATTAATTCTAACCTGATATACATCTTATGGCAATTTTATTTCAGAGCAAATCAGCTTTGCGTGGTGAACTTCTGGAAGCTGGAATTTTGGCGTCATCTCTACTTGGGAACAAAATGGGGAAAGGGCCTACTGGTCAAAGCCTCAGATACAACGAGGATCTGTTGTGGTTCTAGAATCAGGTATTTCTTTTCGATTCAAACTAGGGTTAAAATTGTAAAAAGATACACCTGAATGAATTTGGTAATGCTCTCAGCACTTAGACAACTCATGCTCTTATGCAAATCATGTTTTTATGTGATTGCATGGCCAGTCTTTCTGCCATTCTTTTAGATTGTATTTCCCTTAACGGTATGATTTGACCAACATTATATGTGCTGCTTCATTCAACGCTTATAATTCATTTCATCTGAAGAAAGGTTATGTAAGTCAAGTTGTTTTTTTATTGTTTTTTGGTTCTGAATATTGAGGCGTCGGTGGTACACTTCTATATTTACTACAACATCCAAGCAAGGATATTTTAGTGACCATCTTTTTTTAGCTTTTGACAGAGCACTCATCACAGTCAATACATTATATTACATACCCTCCTGCAGGTTAAACGACATAAGTTAATTTGTGCCTCTATATAAACACGTTCCCTTCTTGCTAAAAGGCAACATACAATCCTCTCCATGCAGGCAACCAACCATTGTTATTGTTGATCCATATTGCTGCGGGGCTCGGATGCAGCCGAAGGACTCTGAACATGAAGGGACGAACAAGCACGTAATTTCTTAATTCGTCATTTTATTTTTTAATTAGTTCCTTACATGTCTACCATGATTTGATTAATTATTCTTCCTACATATATAATCGGAATTATTCTGGCCTGTCATCTGCTCATGAATGTGACCATATAAGACATAACTGAAAGGCCCCGGCAATGATACATTTTCCAGAACTTTATATCCTTGTGTTTCTCCCCGTAAGCCATCCTCGGCTGATTGGATTTGGTTTCGTCATATGTTTATAGCCGGATACCAGTAGTACTCGTCCTCAACCAATGCAGGTTAGACTTCCTATATTATTGCAAGTCTTTTGTATTTTAATTCATTTCTGTTATGCAATTTGTACCTAAGAACAGTATATATATTGGTAGTATTTTTTCGGGGAATTTTTAAGATCAAAATTTCTTCTTATGTTCTTCCTTTATAAAGTCGATAGTGGGAAAGGCACTAACCTCCGTTATGGTTAATCTCAAATTCAGGTCAGATCAATTAGGTTGGTAATATTCCTAATTACACACCCTTATAAAACTCTCGCCTTTAATGGGTAACGGCTATACTTCCATCCGGTCTGGTGAGGCCGAGTTACAACAGTTTCGATCAAAAATGTTATTTCTTGCATTAATAAATTATAACGCCTAAGATGAAAAAAGTACCTTTTCTGACCCATTTATTTACTATCCAATGTATCTTGGGAAAGAAAATTTCTTACTCAAATGTACCATGGCGAGTCGGGCAACATGAACTATAGAATATGTGACTCAGTGATTTTTTTAACCATTAAGTGCACACTTTGTCTAGGTGAAACAATCCGGTAGCTGACGGTGAAGCCTTGGACGAGATGTATCTGATATCTAAAATATGTTTTTTTTACATATAGCTCTTGAATTAAGATGTAAGTGGCACAATATATCAGTAACAATGCAAAATTGATGGACAGTAAACTGTCATATTATGGTCCCTGGTTCACAGAAGAATTGAATGATTATATATTTTGTTTCTCTTTTGTTTTTCGGAAATAATATATATTATGGTCGCAGTTCGTCAGAACTATCATTTTGTATTAACTTATCTCCGTATGGAACCATGTTCATAGATAGAGGTAAATACTTCTTATTTTTTATATCAGTTGTGTACATTGTTTTTTATGTAAAACTTACCTGAGTGCCATAAATTTAGCGGTCTTAGTGTAGGTATTACATTATATGTTCTGTTAATCACTCCATTATGGACGCAATTAAATTTCCTAACAATTATATTGTGCTTGATATGCTTTAGAGAAAAAGTCATTACTTGACGATGGCTGAATGGAAAATAATGCCAATATTTTTTGGCAAGAAAACATATAATTGCTGCTACCTCTACTTGCTATCTATGCTCGAAACAACAACTTAAGATTACATTCTCAGGTCAAAACAATAGATCCTTTTCTTAATATAATTCATTTTTTCCATTTTTGGCAGGCGTTGAATCCTTTAGGATATTGGTTGTTGAATACATGACAACAAAACTTTAGTAATTTAGCTTGATGTTCGGAGCTTTTAATCTTGCTCTTTTTATGTTTGACATAACCCAAGTTCAAATCTGGCATGGCGCCTAACACATAATATATTGCTTCATTTTCAGGCTTTCATCGTAACAATATAGATTATATTAATCTACTAGAGGTAATATAATTCACATGATTGCTTAAGAAGGAGCATGATAGGTAGTGGATGTCGCTATTGTATTCACTACATCGCTAATCTTTGATAATGTTCCTACCAATGGCAAAATCATTCCAAGAGCGAGGAGTCAAAATACATTGCTGCAACTTGAGGAAGGAAAATACAAACTGAAAGGTTGAGTATAGCCTAAACATTGCACTTACTCAATTGTTGCATTTATAACATGTGAAAATGTGTGTGATCTAGCCGCGCAATTGCGCGGGCCACCCAGCTAGTTAGTATGAAAGAACATACTGCTTGCCTCTTCAAATATTAAGATCTTGAGTGTCCGGTCACACCTGTTGGTACCTGTTACGTACTTCAAACTCATCTTTAATCCTGGAACCTAATGTGTCTGTGTCAAGCCAACCATATGTGTTAGCAAACCTCTCCCTTTCATGGCCATAGCTGAATGAGGTATGCGTCTAGTTGCAGTTGCACGCGACCAGCAATGTCCGAGAGGTATGAGATTTGCCTTTGCTAACTTAATCAGCCCCGGCGATGATTGCATTTTATACAGCAAGCAGGCAACAACTAATAAACTCACACAACCTGAGAACCAATTGAAGTAGACATGAATGAATGTGTGTAAAAGATATGCTAGCTCTGCGTTGGGCATCGGCAGTAGCATCAAGCTAGCACCGGATGAGCACATACCGATCAAATATGAGGCCCGATGGAACAGAGTTGCTTACTTTGCATCCTGGATAATATTGTCGCTGCTAGCTTGATGCACGCAACCTGGAGGTGGCAGATGACCTTGTCCAGCGTAAGAACGCAGGGGAAGGAGCATATGCGTCAGTAGATGCATCCGGCACCATGCACGCACATGTGCTAAACCCAGATGGGCCCGAACTCGACAGTACTTGTCGCGACCCACCGCCTCTTGGAGTTCAGGGAGGTCATCAGGTCGCCGCGTCCACGGCGTGAAGGCTGTCCCGGTAGTAGTCAGTGGCCTTGGCACCGCCATTGTCATTGTAGGCCGTCGGTCGCCGCCTCGGCTTCAGCGACCATCCAGAGCGTGGACGCGGTGGAAGTGTGGGACGACGGCGGTGGCGTCCTCCATCTCCGGGGGGTGGCCGCGTACGGACTCCAGCCCCATAGTGGCGTACGCAGTATGCCTCCTTGTCCGGCACTCCGGCTGCTCCATATCCGGCGACTGCGTGTGCTCAACCTCCACGTAATCGCTAGATTTTCTAGCCTAGCCCTAGCGCCTACTTGTTCGGCTGTTGTTGCGGCGAGTCGTCGAGTCCATCCACGCGGGCTGATCGTGGCCTCTGGGTCTGGGCCGATCGTGGCTGATTGGAACAATCGAAATCGGTTCCGATCAGGACACGACACTCTTTCCACAGAGATAATTATTATTTTTATTTCCTTTCCTCCTATACGAATCGAACCATACTGAGATCGCGTTTTGTTTTTTCAACTTTGGGATAGAAAAACGGTTTGACTTGGTCAAAGTTGTTTGGTGCTCGACATCTGGACAATCTGGATCGTCGACTGGAAATTTAACGCTCTAGATTTAAAGTATCCCAACATGTTTGCTCTTTTAATAGTACTAGTTGACATGTACGTGTAACGCACGTGTTCATAATTAGAAGGGACAATTTACAAGTAAGTATGAAAAGACCGTATAAAGCTGTAAGTGGATTACATAGCTCTGCCGCACTTACCATAGCTGCACCTCAAGAAACACAGTTTCCTTCATAAACATGTTGCTACGGCTATAAAAGCAACCAAAATCCTGACAAAAATAAATGAATCTTATTTTCAAGGTTTAGAAGTAAAAGATAAACAGATGATGGGCACTTAACTTTGATAGTAAACAGAGCACATCAAACCTGACCTTAATAGTCATATGTGCAATGAGATCAAGGCATCAAGCTATGTAATTACAGTATAACACCTTATAATGTAATCTAAAAAAAAATTTGCACGTTATAATGTAAAATAATAACCACCAAAGCCATCTAGAGTTTGTTTCCATGGCTATGTGACTACGTCCGTGTGTTCTGTATACTGGGAAAACATATGTCATGTCAACATAGATACATTAAACGTTGAAGGATCTTCATCAACTTCAAAAATGCCATCTCTTTTCTTTTCAAGACAACATAAATTCTTTTCTATTTGGCCTTTCCGATGTCTGTTGCAATTGCAAAATTGAACAAAAAAATCGGTAAGCAATCCTCCAAATTGCTAACCAAATTTTTTGGGAAAGAAAGACAAATACATCTGTACACGGGCAGGGAAATTGGAGAAGAGTAGGGTTCAGTGGCGGACCAAGAATTTTTCTATTGGGTGTGCCGCACAAAAATTTGTTGGCCAATTCGATAAAAAATAGTTACCGATTTACTGAATAATTCTAAATTTGCATTGTAATACAATATAAAAGAAATACATAATATGTAACTGAAAAATTAAGTACAAAAGTTGCATAAATTGCCGTACAATAATCACATGCCATGAATCAAAACTCGTAGATTACCGTACGCTGTCTTTGTTCTTGTTGATTCCAGATGATCCGCTAAATACAAACTTGGTTTGCAGCTGTCGGCGACACGGCGAACTGGCGTCCAAGCGTGTGGACATGTAGTCTGACCGTCCGCCGACTTAAAGTCACCGATTCCCAAAAATTAGCTACCTGTTGGGCGCCTCGGCGTCGAACAAAGAAGTACAGATAAATCAGTCACCGATGGATTCATAAGTCAGCTAGCTACCTAGCTGTAGGCTTGTAGCTACCGATCTTTCGCTATGATATTTTTGCGGCGTGGCCTTTGGGAGTTTGAGAAACCTTTAGATCGATCGACCAACGCAACACAGGCGAGTTCCACGCGACCTGGCGACAACTGCTTGGCACGATCACCCCCCCGGGATGCGGCGGCGGCGCGGCGCTGCTGCCTCGTGTGTCCACCGATTCCAGCGCCTCGATCACGACCCCACATGCGCCGGCGGTGACCTGCGCGTGGAGCCGCGCATACGAACCAGCGCCTAAGGATACGACGAAGATGGCCTGGTCACCGCTGCAAACGCGTCAGCCTCGAACCTATGCGTACGCATCAAGCACGATGGACACCGATGTCGAAGGCGGCCACGGCCAAGCGAAGCTGTTTCTCGGCTGATTTTCTCTGGGCCAATTCGAACTCTCTGCCTATCGTGCGTGCATTGTTCGATCGGGATTCTTTTTCCTCTCGATCCATGGTCTGGCGTGCGTTGTAGCTTTGCCGGTGAAGATGCGTGCCGGGTGCTGGTCGCATATGCATATTTGTACCATCATGCAATGGATCCGTATCCTTGTACATGCATATAATCGTATCGGCCGGCCGGACAACATTAGTTAATCAGACTCCATCTTGGATACGTTGTTTTGTGTATAAATAGTTTTAGGAAAAAACGGTTTGACTGGTCAAATCTTTACTATTAAATGGGAGTTGGTGATGGTGTAACCGGGCAGAAAATTCTACCCACCGATTCTGCCGATCGATGGATGGGGGCCTGGCGGCCGGCCCAATCTTTCCCTCGTTAGCGCTAATACAGGAAGAAAAAAAAGCCCCTGCGTCGCTCTCTCGAGGGCGACACGGGAGGCGACCTAACCCTAGCCGCCAGGAGCTCCTTCCCCTCCCTTTCCTGCGCCTCGCCGCTGCCGGAGCGACCCGTCGGGCAAACCTGCGTGGCTCCCAACGATGGCAGCGGCGGGGATCTCTCCGGTGGTGCTCGTTTGGGTGGCGGGTAGCACACCTGTGGCGGAGATCTCGAAGTCGACAGTCCCCACCCCGAGGTCGCCGGACTCCTCCTCGGCGCGACCCAGGCGAGATCGGTGTTCTAACAAGGGCCCGCCGCCGCTGGAATCGACCCAGACTCAAGGCGCTGCTACAAGCTCCCAACGGCAGGACTCTCCTTACCTACTCCGCGGCGTGCTCACTGCGTTCTGTACGTCCTCCCCACCTCGAGCTCGAGGTCGAGCAGTACCCCTTGTCAATGAACCGGACCCGCGACAAGAGCTCATCCAGGACGATTCCCCGCGCCGGACTCGCGCTCCGTAGCGACGTATTCACTGCATCCTGCAAGACCACCCGGTCGTCGCCTCCACGAATGGGACCTGCGAGCGGAGCTACTCCCGCACGAGCAAGGGCGACGCATCCCAAGGTGGCAAGATCATTCAAAACCTGTTCCTCTCCGTCCGCTACTTATCTAATGCATTAAAACCCATGCCCGCCCGGCCGGCCCGACCATGAGGTATATGCTTGCTAACGATCAACTCCAGCCAGAGGATGATGACTCCTACTCTCTTTTCTGCAGTTTCAGTGCAATTAGGTGATAAATCTGCATAGATGCAAAGTCATTTTTGTTACTCGCTGATGGTGCCCATTCATATTTGTAAATTTTAGAGTAATTGCTTTCAGTTTACGGAGGAATATACCATGCCACGTTCATAAAATCTGTCATCTTCTGTTGTTGCACCTATATTCAGGTTTGAGGTTTTCTTTTCTATGAGCAAATTCTTCAATAGTTAAGATGAAAACTAGCTTAGAATGTGATGTCTCATACCAGATGTTTGGTCACTCAACTCTTTTATCGTTTCAAATGAATCAGACAGTAAACTACTACTTACAAACCGTTTCAGCCGATGTCATACGCAAGTCCTATGATGCCACCTAGGAGGGGTTTCTGAATCCTTGTATCCTAAAGCACAATGTTTGGCGCGTGAAAGGCATTATTCAGGTATTTCATTTATCTGAATTCTATAAAATACAAATATAGAAGAACCATCTGTCAAATTTCTATGAATGCTGACTTAATAGAAAATTTGCCTAAATTCTCATGCTTTGACCTTTTGCTTTGTGTTCAGGTTTCCACACCAAATGGGGATGCCTATCTAAAAAGTTCAAAACTCAACCGTGAGCTCTTTTGCCATGGTTCCGTACTCCAGGACCCTTTCGCAAACCCATTATTTGTCCAGATTGAT
Organism: Poa pratensis; assembly: GCA_947311845.1. Lineage (NCBI taxonomy): Eukaryota > Viridiplantae > Streptophyta > Magnoliopsida > Poales > Poaceae > Poa > Poa pratensis. The sequence continues at coordinate 44,529,809 of CAMZMU010000093.1, read as the reverse complement.
CCGCATAAGAGAATAGAATCCGCAGAAATTCAGTTTGTTTAATTTGCCAGATGGACTATGGGAGCACTTAGCTGATAGTGAACTGTTAACTACGGAATGTAAGATGATTTGCCGCATTTTTTCTTATATTATTCTTTTGCAATGTACTCCAATATACTGATTGCTTCATGCTTGTCATATATTGTTTCCTCGGAATAATATAAGAGGACAATATATTGTTAAAATTTCAATTAAGCCAAAAATAGATGACACCAGTTGTTCTGTCAAAACGTTTAGAGTTTACTTGTAACTGTAAGAACCATTCAGAACAACTCTCCTTTATTACACAACCTCGAGTTACCGTTTGAAACCAAGTTAGCCGCATAATGCGTTTTGTGACAGTTTACCGTTTGTTTAATTAACTCATTTTCTTATACGAGTCAGTTGTCATTATGTCTTTTGGTTTTAAATCATTTATTTCTCTTTTGTGATGCACGAATCTATTGCTTCACTTTTTCACCAACAAATTTGAATTTAGAAGGATAGATCACTAACGTCGAACTTTCACAGCTTTCAGTTCTGTCAGTTCTCCTGCTGTAAACATTTCTTCTTTGCTAGAATGGTAGTTCATGAAATCTTGCTAGCTTTCTCATGAATGGGAGTTGGTGGTCGGAGGCACCAGAGGCAGCAGAATCACGCACGATCTCATTTTGGTAGGATGTTATAAACATAAAATTGAGAGTGTACTGAATCTATAAAGATAGCGTTGATCCTAGATTATAAGGAGTGTTTATTTGGAAAAGATTTTGCGGGATTTAAATCCTACAATAACAATTTAACATGCATTTATGGAGCCGAAGAACATGACGATGATATTTTGGCAAACAAGAGGTTGGAGTAACATCAGAGCGACAACAGAACATGTAGAGAGGAGGTAGATATATGATTCCCCGAATCCTGTTTCGACGACAATTTTTTTAAAAGAGCCGTAGCAACGCACGGGCATTCAACTAGTTTGTTTAGTGCTCGACATTGGAACAATCTGGATCGTTGATTGAAAATTGAGCGAACAAGATTTAAAGTGTTTGCTGCTCGACATCGGGACAATCTAGATCGTTGATTGAAAATTGAGCGGACAAGATTTAAAGTATCCCAACATGTTTGCTCTTTTAATAGTAAGTATAGATATAGATGTTGAGGACCTTATCATTACTTCTATTTCCTTTGAGGTCTTCCTTGAAAGTTGTCACTCTAATACAGCCTCGTCTGGTCCTTAGCGAAGCGACTACGCTTCGGGCCGGTTCCGCGTTGAAAGAAAAAAAACTGTGTTCCAGGCGCTCGTCCACAAAAGCAGCCAACCTCTCCTACCGTAGCACCTCCGGCTGCGCGTTCGGTTAATAAGGTTAATTCGGTTCGGTTTATACGGTTATACGGTTAATACGGTTTCGATACTTCGGTAAATACGGTTTTGTACGAAAATACGGTTCGGTTTCGGTAATAACCATTTTATTTCGGTTCGGTAATAACCAAATTAACCAAAGTTGACGCGAATTTTTGAACTTCACCTAGCTTTTATGATTATCTTTAGCAATTTTGTATTTTCTTAAACAAGACTGAACGTGTTGCAAGAGAAAGAAACAAAAAAGGGTGAAATTTTGGCCAATAAAAAATTTAGGGTGCACCAGGATTTGAACTCACGACCTACAACACCACATCTAAGTCAATAACGCCCTAACCATCTGGTTCCTGGACGTTTTATGTACACGAAGCACTACATAGCTTATATTTAATGTCTATGCGAACCTGTACTGGGCCTTGTGAATCACAATTCCATGTTGGGCTGGGCCGTTCGGTTACTTTCGATTTAACCGAAACATTTCGGTTTAAAACCGAATTAACCGAGTCCCAAACGGTTAGCTCTTTTGCTAACCTTAACCTAACCGTAAAACTGAAAAAACCACAAACTCGGTTGTGGTTAGGTTTTTTTCGGTTCGGTTTTCGGTTTCGGTTCGGTTATGCACAGCCGGAGTAGCACCTGTTCCGCGAGGAGAAAAAAGAATAACCGAAAGAAAAGGCTCCCAAGAAAAGGCAGCGGAAGAGGGACGGTGGAGTCCGATCTGCGGTCCCGTCAAACCCCCCGTAACAATTTCGCCTTTGTTTAGTTTCTTGCGTTTTCTCCTCTTCGTCGATTCATGTTTCTCTTAGATGATCTTTGCCTTATCGGTGCTAGATCGACCCGATGTTTGAATTTTTGGCCGTCGATTTGGTAGGTTTCTTCGGGTGGGTTGTCTCTGCGGAAGGGGAATTTAGTTGCTGATGCGTCAGAGGATTAAAGGGAATTGGGAAGTCTGAACGCATCGAGAGAGGAAAAACTCACCCGGGCTGTTGTCCTTGTCTGTGTTAAAATGAAATTAAATATAAAAAATGGGGAGGGATTAAAATAGATCGCACCAATCCTTTTGGTTCTGACGTATTTGATATTTATCACAGTCAGTCTGTAGGCGATCCTTTGTTCACTATTGTCTTAGAAGCGTGGCGTCGAAAGCATACAACTGTAAGATCATCTTGGAGATATTCACCATAATTGGTGGGATACAAGCTTCGTGATGCTAAACTATTACTCACGTTTATACTTGTGGGCTTTGTGGTTTCTCGAGCTCATGTCGTGGTTGTTATATACTCCCTCTGATTGGAAATGATTGACACAGATTTGTCTAAATACAGTTGTACCTAGACATATTTTAGTGTGTAGATACATCCATATTTCGACCAATCTATGTCAACCATTTCTGATTGGAGGGAGTACTTATATACAACAAGGCTACGGTCAGAAACAAGTTGGGAAAAGCCTATTGTTTATGCAATCTTGTATTGATAAATCCTACATTGTCACTAATATTTGTGGTTCCGATTAAATGCAGAATCCTGGTGAATTTCATTTTTTTTTATGTATAGTCCTATGTAAATTGACATGGTTGATTCCTTTATGCCCTAGAAGCTAAGTAACAATGTTTCAAATTGAACTGATATGTGTTGTGTGGTGAAAGTAATGTTTTTTTTTTCAGTCAGTTCTGTTATGAACTTACCCATACAATTTGTTCTAGTCATCGGTTGTTATTTAGTGTAGATTATTATAATGCAATAATGATGGTGTAAAATTATTTCAGGGTTTCTGTTTGTGATTTTAGTCACGGCTCTTGACATTGAAGCGTGCGGTACATGCGACTTCTACCTGTAGGTTAGTGCTAAACCTTCGCAGAGTTAAATGGATTTTCTCTTCTGCTTCAGACCTCTGAAGGTGCACATTTGTCTTGATTCTAAACCATCTGCTTAATTCATTTCTCACCTGATTGTAGCCTTCTTGCTATTGATTTCTTTCAGTGCTGAGAACTAGTGTACCATTGGAACTTTTTCATGGGGTAATTTTTTTACCTTGTTGTGATGGCCTTATTTAATCTTGTCAATGTCTTAGAAATAGTACATAGAAAGTTTCAAGGCTAGCAATTCACATTTCACTACATGTGTTCTATAACAACAATTGTAACATGTAAAACTTCATTGAGTTTATTTCTTAATGCAACATGTGTTGGGAATGATATTAAGCTATCTACCATTAGTACCAGAACTTGCTTGGATATTGATTGATATCTATGCAAGGCATGAGCTACTTCGCACCACGATAATCTCCTAAGGGCTAACACTGGTTTGGAAACTATAGTTGGATCCCCCCAAGATGATCGTAGTACTTATTTAGCAAAACTCTGCCGTTGCACCGTTAACACCTCCCTTCATCTTTATTTGGGTAAACAATCTAACGTAAGATAGTTCATTTTTCTCTAGCATTGTAAAATCGGTGTATGAATGACTATGTTTTGCAAGATAATGCTTTTCTATAATCTTCGTGAATGCTCGTCTTGAGTCAATGAGTAGTTCTTTCTTTCAACAATTCTAACGATAAAGTGGATTCAACACAGTTGATTTCAAGATGACAAGTAAGAAAAGTAACAGATCTACGGTCACATCATGCATTGCTCTGCATACGGAATGGGACAGGATTTCTTGCCCTGTTTGTATGGAGCAACCACACAATGCTGTTTTACTTATATGCAGTTCGTACAAGAATGGCTGCAGATGTTATATTTGTAACACAAGCCATCGACACTCTAATTGCCTAGACCGATTCAGAGAAATGAATGGGGATAGTAAGGTCTGTGATTCACACTCAACCTCTTCGGTGCTTTCAAACTCCAATAACAGAACAGTCCAACCAAGAGCTCACTATAGTATGATTTCAAGACAATTGCTGAGCCCAAGCCTCAGAAGATACATTGATAATGCTAATAACCAAGAATCTGCAAATTCAACATTATCCGTAGGAGAAAGTAGTAGCATTATAATGGAAGAATTTCATGATGCCATGCAAATTTCAACTGACCTGAAGTGTCCTCTCTGTAGAGGATCGGTGTCTGGCTGGATTCCTGCTGGAGAAGTCAGAAAGTATCTGGACGAGAAGTTAAGGATTTGCTCCCATGATTTCTGCAAATTTCTTGGAACCTATGAGCAGCTGCGTGAACATGCTAGGACAGCTCACTTGCTTGCAAAGCCTGCTCATGTAGATATCTCAAGGAAAAGGTCTTGGGATCGCCTTGAACGTGAGCAGGAGTTTGGTGATGTGATAAGCGCAATAAGGTCTGAGAATCCTGGTGCAATAATAGTTGGTGACTATTTTATTGAGACTAGAGATGCATCGTCCCCTCATGAAGATTCTGGGGAAGAAAGTGGTGATGTGTGGTGGTCTCCTGTCCGAGAGCTTATAGAAGCACCAGATAACCGACATGGTGCCCCTAGGCCGTGGCTGGATGGAAGGTTTGGATCACCTAGCATTTGGCCAGATGAAAGGCATGCTGTCCCTAGGTTTCTGCCACAGCCCAGGCTTCCGTTCAGCAATAGGCGCAGCTCACGTGCAGATTGGCAGGACATTGGACGCTCAAGCGCACAAAGTTTACTGCGTCAGGGCTTCTCGAATCGGCACTTCAGGCTGGGCAACAGTTATCGTGGATATCGCCGTAGCATATTTGATCGTCAGTACGCTGGTAACCATCGTGCAAGTATTGGCAGGAGGCAGGATGGTCCAACATATGCGCCGGGCAGACGGCAGCGGTTGAGATACACGCAAAGAAGCCACCATGATCCATGATCGACCGAATCGAGACTACCTGTGCAGTATTAAGTTTATTAGCAACCGCCAAGCTATCCTTGTAAATAGTAAATGGTCAAGAATTAACATTTCGGTCTATTTATACTATTCATGTATTATATGTTTGAAACATATCAGCGCAGATGCAAAACTTAATTGCCCTTCTAAATTTGTATTCATGGCCTTGTACTTACTAGTCCATTTCTGTGTGAGAAGGTTACGGGGGTGTTTGGTTTCCTGCATGTTTTTCAACCCATTTGTATCCGTGGCTCCCCGGGGCCAGGCGCAGGAAAAACGAGGACGGAGCCACGTCGTGTAGCCCGTTTGGTTTCCTGTTTTTACTATTTTGCTATTTTTCTACCTGCTGTTTGGTGTGCCGTTTACGTGGCTAGACGTGTATTAGCGCCAAAACACGATGTTTGGTTACAGCCTTACGCCGTTTTATGGTCACCACTTATAAAAATGGTGATCTTACCACCTCTAAAACGGTAACAGCTAACAGAACACATAGAGCTTAATAGGTTCAGTACCAACAAGTTATATAGACCATAGGTTAATGCATCATCACAGCTAACTTAGTAGAGGTTTATGAGCACACATAGCCCTGGATCAACATTTAAACAGGGGCATCCAATGCCCCTGGATCAGCAACTAACAGGGGCAACACACATGCCCTTGACAAAAATGGATCAAGTTCTGGGCATACATAAACCCTGGATAAACATCTAAACAGGGGCATCCCATGCCCCTGTGCTCACTAACCAAAATGCATCACTTCAAATTCACCACGCTGGTCCTAGCTCACCCCGGGCGTTCGGTCTGTTCGGTTTGCTCGGTCCGGTCTTTTCGGTCATCCAATATTTCGGTCATTTAGAAACGCTACCCGAATTACGGCCGGTCTTTTCGGTCTTTCTATATTTGGTGTTCGGTCTGTTCGGTCCGGTGTTCGGTCATGACCATATAGACCAAATAAGAAATGGCAACACAAAAATTGGCAGCACAACATATTACGGTGGTAGCTCAAAAGAGAACAAAATGGCAACACAACTTGCGCTCATATGTACAACAATGCCAGCCCAAAAAATGGCAGCACAAATACATTTATGTGGCAGCAATACAACACAAACCGGCATATTTACACAAATATATAGCAAAAAGGCAGCAGAACACCTCACGGTGGTTGAATGATAGCACAATCTAGCACAAATAATAGTTGAAATCCAAAGCATATATCCATACGTTACTGTCTCACACTCACAAAGTAAAATGTCACAAATATAGCCAACATTAAGTCTGAACATCACATAGTCTCAACTCACAACACATTGACCAGAAGCAAAAGTGCATATATGTCACAGCCACGTGCTGGACACTAGACACTAGACAGTGCACAACTCTTCATGCATTGTTGTGCTTGCTTGACTTGGCCGTGGCCAGGGATGATGCAGCAGCAGCCTTGCGCTTCCCGTTCTTTTGTTCATCCAGTTCTTCAAGCAACTCTGCATATGAAGCATACATAAGAATAATATGGATGGTTGTAGCAGCAGCAAACATGTAGCAGTAGCAAATAAGAAATTACCTTTTTCTAGCACTTCTAGTTCCTCCAAGTTCTCCTTGATGTCGACGGGATCAGTGGACCGTCTCAGCCAGTCTTGTGTACAGACTAAAGCTTGTACCATGAATGGAGTGAGAGATGTCCTGAAATCATCAAGTATACGTCCACTTGTGCTAAAGGAAGACTCTGAAGCCACGGTTGAGATCGGAATAGCCAAGATAGCACGAGCCATCTTCGCCAAGGTTGGAAACCTTGATGCATTCACTTTCGGTTTCGGTCCCGGTTACTTCGGGTTCGGGCTTCGGTTTCGGGTTTTTGTGCCCGGGGTGAGTCCTAGCCGTGGTAAGGGCAGGTGTAGCCCCTGGACGTCGAAGTGGCGCTCTTGATGATGGTGAGCTTGAAGCCCCATCCAGTGAACTTGAAGACGATGGCGTCGGCTTCCTCTAGCTCGTACTTCCGCACCACCTCCGGCCAGTTGTGGCCTAGCACCATCTCCTCGCCGTGCATGCTCACCTGAACCCACTTGTCACAGAAGTGACAAGCAGAGATCGACAAGCAACGAGGGAGTGGTATCTGGAACCACTCCCTCAGCACGGGCTGGAACTTCCTGGAGCCGACAAGCATGTACAGATCGTCCCTGTCCAGCTGGGCATAGAACTGCTGCGGCGCCACTGGCCTGGGGAAGTGCCCAACCGTCGGCTGATGGCCTTTGGTGCAGTTACAGAGCTTCAGCGCCTCCTCCTGCCTGTAGGGCACATCAGGCCTGATCAGCCACCGGTTGCGAGGGAGCACGCCCTCCAAGCCAGTAGGTGTCTGTGGATGGCGTCCGTGGATCTCCCATTCAGTCTTGGGTACCTTGTCAACATAGAGGCGTCAGTGTAGGTGAAAAATGAGAAACAGACATGAAAAATGACAGACATACATGCACAAGATCATGCAAACATTGCCAACAATGGCAAGTCATGGACATTGGCAGTGAGACATGGACAAAATCGTGGCAACTTGCCAACAATGGCAATGCCCGAGTGAGCATGACATAATGGACAATGTCTCAATGACAATGGCATGCAGACATGGACAGTGAGCTTGGCATCATTGCCATCTATGGCAATGTCCTACGATCTACAAGAACAAGTAAACATGGCAACATTGCCAACAATGGCAGCATTGCCACCAATGTGGACAAGAACATGCACACGATGAATCTACACTGGGCAGTTACACAGATCAACCTGAATCCTAGATCAGTACAAACACTAACAGATATACAAGCTAGAGGAGATGCATTTATGTCCTACACAAAGATGAATCGAAATAAGAAGGGAGTGAGGAAAAACCCCAATTGTGCACAAACTTTAACCGGAATCTAAATCGGCACACAATGTGCAGTCCGATGTCCTAGTAAGTAGAGGGGAAAGATCTTACCGTGGCCAGGGAGGGCGTGGGAGGGCGTGGGTCCGGCCACCGGAATCGAGGAAGAAGGGGGCACCCCCGAGGTCGACGCCGGTCCGGTGTGCTCCTTGCGCGGAGGCTTCGATGAGGACGCCACAACCGCGATGGCGCCGCCGTGGAGGCCACAACCGGCGATGGCGCTGGCGCTGTACCCGATGCGGCCGCCGGAGCTTGTGGACGACCGCGGCACATCGAAGATGGAGCCTTCGGCATCTTGGCCCAATCGGCCGGCGCCTGCGCGAGTAGCACGTCCGCCCACCTTGAGTGCGGGTAGGCGGCGGCCGGGCCCGAATGGCCGCTGCGGCGGGGAGGGGGAGGAGGAGCGGCAGCCATGGAAGCGGTGACGAGAAGGGAGAGAGTGGTGGAGTGGGTGGTGGGGGGACTAAGCGGTGGGAGTTATTCCAAACCGTCTCGTCTCCCGCGATTCCCAACGCGTGCGAGACAGCGGCACGCGGAGCTCGCTAGGGCCTGCCCACGCGGAAACGGCCGAATCGGCCGTTCCTCCAGAGCCAGGCCCAAGGGTGCTTTGAGGTTCATGCTACGCAAGAACGTGGAAGCGGGGAAGCCCACCAAACGCCCGTTTTTGCACCCAGCGCTCCACCCAGGAAACCAAACACGCCCTACGTGATTAAATTGAAACGAGATATCGCTTGGTGCACGGAAAATATCCATAGTGGTTGCCGCTTGTTAGCGTACCAGGTTTGTGGGTTCTAGAAAAAAAAAAGTACCACAACCTTTTGTATCTCTATCTCTACCAATAAAAAACCTAGTGATCGGAGAATCTGCTTGTGGTTGGACGGTTAGGAGACTGGTTGTATCCCACTCAATCGGAGTTCAAACCTAGATCTGACACGGTGTTTCTTTTTCATTAAATGAGGATTATTTTTCAATATGATGTGACATTTCCGTCGAGAGTAAGACGTCTCCGTCGACTTCATCAATTTCAACACTTGACCGGGGTAGGGTGTGCGCGCGCTTTCTATGCGTGTGTATGAGAGTGTGATCGCAAAAAAAAAAGGAAAGATCAAAATGCAAGGCAAAAACAGGTCTCCCATACCGCAAATTTTGTACTGAGGCGTGTACGTGTGAACTTTCGCCCCATTTCCTCTATGTTTCCCACTTGTCCCCTCTTCTCCTTGCACCGCCCCACGCGCCCATTACTGTTCACCCCGATGCCCGTCCATGGTTGCGCTCGCGACCACGAGCAGAGTTTGCATCGACGCTGCCACCTCATCTGCGTAGTTTGATGCCGTTCCACTCCTTTTTTTTTGGCTGGTTCAATGCCATATGGGGACTGTGAATTTTAATAGAGCTCCCGACCGAGCCGCCAACTCGCTTGCATTTTGTTGTCAACCGTTCAGCCCGAAGGGCGGCCACTCACCCCTTGGTTGTCGACGTCTGGCTGGCTGGCTCAATGTCGTCTACAAACTCCAAGATCAGAGACCCTCCACTCTAGATCAGATAAGATCCCGCTGCCGCAAACAAAATGGCCGCATCCCTGGCGTCGCAGTGATCGTTCTCCTCTTGAAACTCGTTGTGCTAGGTGGATATGGAGCTGGACCAGATTGCGTTATGCGTTGCCATCCAAAAAAATTGTCAGGACTCGTTTGTAGCTTATTTGTTTTCAGTTCTTGGCATTAACTCTAAAAAAATCCTCCCCTCCGTTCACTTTTATAAGGCATGATAGATATTCAGTTTATTTTTTTGAAACTGTGGGGCAAAAGCTTTGCCCCATATATTAATTAAGCAGAAGGTGCCCGGTTTATTATGGAAGAAACCGGGCGAAAACCATACAACAACACGACACAACCCACGGGCGAAGCCCCACAACCACGAGAAACCACGACGCCGCACGACACGGCCACCCACAGCCCAAGCTGCACCAGGAAAGCCGCTCGCAGACCACGGCCGCCACACCAACATCCGGGGCCGCCGCCCCGGCCTAAAAGGCAACCGCTGCTGCCGCTGCCCAAGCAGCCCCGACAGCCTCGCCGCCAGCACCCCCTTCCGGGACCGCCGCCCCGACATAGCACCACTCGCAACCGAGCCACGACGCCGCACGAACCAGCCACCCGCAGCCCAAACTGCTCAGGGAGAGCTGCTCGCAGACCACGGACGTCGCACCAACTTCCGGGGCCGCCGCCCCGGCCTAAAAGACAGCCGCAGCGGCCGCCGCCACAACCCTACCACAGGTCCCTCTTGCCGAAATCCATCTCCAAAGACGAAGCCCCCAAGAGGGAAACGACACCAAGGCGCCGTCATCGTCCGATCGCAAGATCAAGAGTTTCCCCCGGAGCTGGACCACCGATCGGAACGGTGCAAGAGGGGGCTGCAGCATAGCAGCAATGCCTCCAAGGAGGTAAACGACGGCCACAGCCGCCGCCATCACTGGGCACGGAACAAACCGAGACGGGGTTTTCACCCCCAGCTCCAAGCACACCCTCCGTCGCACCACCACCAGCACCGGCGCCGGCAAGCCTCACCAACCACCACCACCACCACCAACAAGCCAGACAACGAGGAGGACAGGACCACCGGACGCAGCACGCCACCACGCCATACCGAGCACCATGCCGGCAGGGCAAGAAGGAGCGCCGCCCGTGGCCACGAACCACCACGGATCCTGGCCGTAGACCTGCACCACATCACGCAGCGCCTCATGCTGCGTCGTTGGCGTCGCTGCTCACAAGCCCGGGGCCGCCGCCCCGGCATCCACGCGCCGTCGACCCGCCCAATGCCGCAACACCTCCACGCGCACCACCACCTCGCACCGCCGCCCCGGCAAACCACTCCCTCGCTGCTCAACCAGTCGACCAGACGGGCCGACCTCCCCTGCCTCCGCTCCACGTAGCACCATCCTCACGCTGGCCCCTTCTGCTTGACACCCCACGCACCCAGAGGGCACCGCCAGCTCGCCGCCCGCATGGGCCCGCCAGGCCCAGATAGGGCCCGACGGGCCCGAGATCCCGCGCACGAGCGCCACGCCGGCGAGGACCTCCGTAGCGATGGCACTCAACGCGCCGCACCGCTGCCAGAGCTCCCGCCGACCACCATCTTCGCCCGAGCCCGCCGGCTCGACATCCGCAGCCCTGGCCGCCGCCGCCCCCACGGGCCGACCACCTCCTACACGCTCGCGAGGAACCAGCCTCCCCGACCACCCTTTGGCAGCGGGGGGGCGGGGGGGCGCCGCCACCGCCGCGGTCGGAGCCGGCGACGGCAGCGGCAGGGAGGCGCCGGACGGGGAGGACTGGGCGGCGCGCTTTCTTCTCCCCTGGCGCCGCTTGGGGGAGCGGCGCGAGGGGTCGGGCCTTCACTCACACCATAGATATTCAGTTTAGTATGCATACATATCAATATAAGTGTATGATATATTTTGTGTGTAGATTCACACTTTTTAGTATCATATAGTACAAACTGAAATATCTACCATGCCTTATATAAAAGTGAACTAAGTGAGTAGTACAAATAATTATGCTGTAAAATAATACCTATGATTATAGGGAAACTATTTTCTATTCTAACGGAGGAGAGCCAAACGCCCAAGTCGACTTCCTTGACCCTAGATAAAATTCCTCCTTTCCACCTCCCCCCAGTGCAGGGGCCGGCACAAAGGCACCGAATCGAAGCAGCGCGGCCTCCGCCGCCTCTCTTTCTAGATGTCAGTGCCTGTTACTGACGATGGACACTTCTGTGATATTCAGTTAACTGTAGCTCATTTGGAACCTCTCCTAGTCATTCATCTGTGGATCTACGTCCCACTTCGCTATTACCGCTTCGCGTCGGGTTGCAAGGTGGCCCGTCCATCTGTCGATCTACGGCTGAGATGCTCCAGTGGGTCATTGTTTGAATCACCTTTCCAGTGGAACTTTGGCGCCAACCACTCTCTCTGTTATCGCCTAGGTATTCCCTTTTTGCTATTTCAGTCGAGACTGGCTTGTAAGAAAACTATCTTTGGAAGTAGGGTTTATCCCGCGTCGACTCTGTTCGAGTGTGGCTGAGGTTCTATAAAACCTCTAAATTCCGGCGCTACTTTCTATTTGGAGATATATGCATGGTTAGTCACTTAACTTGTCCGAGATGAGTACTTTGGTCACTGAAGTTGCAAAATGTTGCCCGAAGGTCACACAACTTGGCAGAGATGAGTAAACATGTCACAAACCAGCTTTGACCTCTAACTGACGCTGACCTGGCAGGTTGACTATGGTTTGACCATCTGAGGCGGTGGAAGATAAGCAAAAACACCCCCGGAAAAACGTGGAAGCAGCACTCCGTCCAGACCATCGATTGCGGCTGGTCAAGTCCGTAGTCAGGCGACATGGACGCGCCGGACGAACACAGATTTCCTCATTCTCACATTGATCGAGTGACAAAAAATAATGCAGAAACTACAATAAGTCAAATTATTTCGGATTCAAGGAATAGCTTGAGGTGCCGCTGCCAGAGCAAGGCCAGCGCGGCGTGCGTCCAGATGAATTTGCCAGCTAATTGAAGTCCATGCCAAACTGAAATTCAAACGAAGCAAGAAGAGCACCAATCGCAGCTTGAGTTACTTGTCCGCAAGCAAGAATAGCACCAACCGAAGCATCCATGTGGAGAGGTCACGCGCGGCCTGTGGAGAGGTCGTCGGGGACGGAGCTCCGCGTCGGTCCAAATCCAGCCATGGCGAAGCCCTTCGCCGCGACTCCACGCACCGCCGGCCCCTCGTACCGCTGGAGCCACTGGAGCCTCTCGCGTGCGGCCGGGACAGAGGAGCTCTCCGGGGACCAACGGACAGGTCGCGGAGCAGGGGGCCCGGCCATGGAGGTGCTCGGTGGTGGTGGTGAGGATAAGACGGCGACCGCACCTCACCGCCGCGCGAGGCCGCTCACAGTAGAGCTGCGACCGTGGGGATGGAGCTCGCCGGCACGACGCGCGGCGCAGTCGGAGGAGCTCGCCTGGCAGCAGAGATGGCCGGCGCCGGAGGGGAATCGGTAGGGGACCAAATGGCTCCTTTGGTTGCCCCTGCAACACATCCGTCGCCTGACGCCGGCACCAAAAGCAAGGGGAGATGCCGGCGGCACGGGCTGGAGAGGTAAGGCTCCACGGCGACCTCCTTCGTTGACGCCTTGGCGCGTCGGAGGTGATGCGCCCGAGAAGCTCCAGCTCCGGTAAGCTGCAACGCCGCCAACTGCTGGCGCCGAGCCATCCCGGCCGCCGTCGTGCAGCCGCGACATCTCCACCATGGAGCCGAGCGCGGGCAAAAAATAGAACATCACAGGCCGCTCGACCGCCGCCACAGTACATCCATACCCCACCGCCGAGCCCACCGCTGCACTGCTTTTCAGGCCTCACGCCTCTCCTGATCTGCATGGGGCAGACCAGAACCTCCGCCGCCGTAAGCAGTGCTGCCACGACGGCCTCCGACGAGACAGGAGGACGGCGAGCATGAACTCGAGCTTCAGCATGGTGCGCGTCGGGGTGAGGACCCAATGGTCCTGCTCCGGCCTCAGCTCCGGCTCTCCGTTGCGCCAAATCTCCATGGGGCACTTCCGTCGGCTATCCATCGCCGCCGCCGGTCGCGATTTGGTGAGCAGAAGGATTTGGGGATTTTGGATTCTAGGGTTCGTGCCCGTGTTTTTTATTCCAGCAGCCCTTTTTCAATTAAAACCGTGTCTGAAAAGTTTGAGGGGGTTTTCATAAAAACGCCGTCCCCAGTACTGCTCACGCGCACGACACGTGACAATTAGCACGCCTAAACCTGCCAGGTCAGCGTCAGTTAGAGGTCAAAGCTGGTTTGTGACCTGTTTACTCATCTCTGCCAAGTTGTGTGACCTTCGGGCAATATTTTGCAACTTCAGTGACCAAAGTTGAAAGGATCGTATGGCCACCTAGAGGGGGGGGGGGGTGAATAGGTGCTACTCCAATTTTTAATTCTTTTTCGATTAAGGCTTGACTAAAAGGTAAATTCTCTAGATATGCAACTATGGTGAATTTACCTATATGACAAGTTAAGTCTAAACAAGATAAGATACAAGTAGTAAATAACTAGAAAGGATTAACCGATAGGAAAGCACGCGGAGACAAGAATGTATTCCCGAGTTCCTCCTTTTTAGGGGAGTACGTCTCGTTGGAGGGGTGTGAGCTTCAAACTCAAGATGCCACAAAAGGCTTCACCCTATTCTCCGATGAACCTCGCACAAAAGCTCGGTCCACCTTTCTTTATCGGAATCCTCCAAAGCGGAATCCGGAGCACAAAAGCTCGTTACAACAACTTGAGGCTCAACCCACAAAAGGATTGGGGGCTCTCAATCACCACAACACCTGCTACACAAAAGTAACAAGCAAGTGAGAACAACAAGATGCCTAGGTTTTCCTAGTGGAAACCCTAGGCTCGAATCCCTCAAGTGAATGAAGGGGAAATGAAGAACTCTTTGGTGAAGTAGTAGATCCGGGCCTTCTCCTTCAATCCTCCAAAGATCAACGAGTTTGGGTGGAGGGATTGGGAGATCTAGTGATTCTTGAGCTTGCAACAATGGTGTACTTCAGATCTGGGCGAGCTCAAGAGCTGGAGGTAGGTGGAGGGGTATTTATACCCCTCCAGAAAACTAGCCGTTTTTCTGTCCACTAAGTCCGGAGACTCCGGTCAGGGAGACCGGAAACTCCGGACTGAGCGGAAACTCCGGACATGATTTAGCAGCAGCTTCTGCGTAGCTCATCTTCTCAGCAGGCCGGAAACTCCGGTATGGCCGGAAACTCCGGACCTACTCCGGGGTGACTCCGGGCCCCATACCGCACGCGCCGTCGTGGAATTTCTTCGATTCAAAAATCTTGTCTGGGGCGGAGACTCCGGACCGCTGGACCGGAAACTCCGGCCGGTGCGGAGACTCCGGTATTACTCCGGGGTAACTCCGCACCCCATACAGCGGCTGCCGTCCTGAGTAGCATTTGCTCCAGTGTTTCGAATTGGCCGGAGACTCCGGTCAAGTAGCCCGGAGACTCCGGACTGGACTGGCAAATGTAAGCTTCTTTTTCTTGTCTGGTTGTTTCGATGCAAAGTGTAATTGTATCATTTCATTCCTGCACCACTTAACATTATATTAAATAATTCCTAGTGTTGTTGCCTAACACACAAAACATAGGGGACATAAAATATGTCCTTTCAATCTCCCCCTTTTTGGTGTTAGATGACAACACTCGGATTTGCAATAAAACATACCACAATTATCGAGGCTCCCCCTGCAAGTGTGCATACAAGTAGTTTGCATTTGAATACAAATGCTCAACATGTAGAGGGGAGACAAACCACATGAAATATATGGAACATGGTAAATTACACAAACATGAGACATAACATGATATAGGGTTGAGATGAAAAGGAACCATACCTTGTGCATAATAATATGACATAGAGACCAATGCACAATAATAGACCATAATAATAATATCATCTCAACCATAGGAATATCCATAGTCTCATACCACACAAAGTACCATAAATAGGAACATAGTCTCACAAATTAAAACCAAAGCAAATAGGTTCAAATGACATAAGATAAATGGACACAAGCGCAAATAAATGATAAACGCACGTGCTTGTGTCCGACCCATGCAAATCCCACGGTGAGAGAACCTAGTAGAACTACTTCTCCCCCTTTGGCATCGAAACGCCAAAAAGGGAAAAGAGCGATGCTAACGGAACCCAAGGCGATCACTCGTCGTCTTCATCCGTGTCGGCATCACTGTCCTCATCATCACCACTCTTGTCATCATCTTCAGCATCACTTGCTTCATCACTATCTTCTTCCTCATCACTTTCTTCTTCATAGCGCATAGGAGCTTTGCCGGTGTTGCGAGAAGAGGAGGGCATGGAGGACACCTCGGCATAATCAGACCAATGAAATGTGTCCTCATTCCACTTGTCAAGAGAGATAGTTGAATCGGATGGCGGAGTTTCGGGATCACCCTCATTGCGAGGAGGAGTGATACCACCATTGCTGATCTTGCGCATTTCCTTCATCATCTTGGCTTGGTTGGACAAGATCTTCTTGTTAGTGACATAAGTTTGATGATTTTCCTTGTGCAACCCAACACCCATACACATCATGGCCCTTTGCCACCAAGAAACTTTCTTCAACTCCTCGTTGACTCTTTGTTTGCCACCTTGATCCCAAGAGGGTGGAGTGGCATTTTTCCTTCTTGCCCTAGGAGCTTCTTGCTCCTCTATCTCTTCATAAGAGGCCGGAGTAAGGTGATGGCGGAGTACTTGAAGGGTGCCATATGTGTGTTTCTTGAAATGAGATTGATTGAGGTTGGGAATCTTCTTGAGAATGAGCTTCATGACATAGGGAGCATACATAGGATTCTTCCTCTCATGAATAGCAATGTTGATCTCACACTTGATAAAATCCATGACATCAATCTCAAACCCTTGACAATTCGGACCTGCAAGGTATGTCTTGTGGCAATGGTACATGAGGTTGACAAGAGCTCCACGGATAGCATCCGTATTCCCGGCTTGAGGTGCAATGCTCCAACGAAACATGCGAATCAAGATGTTGTAGATGGGCTTGAGTCCTTTGGTGGTAGCAAGGGCACCTCCTCTAGCAGCAAGAGGGGCAAGGATCTTCTTATCATAGGCCACGCCTTCAACATGCATCCGGTGACCAACGGGTTCATTCACACCTTTGAACACATACCCCAAGGCTTCTCCAAATTCTGAGTAGTGTGCACTAACTTTGAGAGGCCCCGTCATCCATGTCATTTTGGTGTCCTCCTCATCCCCAAGCACAAGAGTGGCAAAGAACTGTTGGACCATGTCAATATCATAGTCTTGTTGGGTGGTGATAAGGGGCTCAAGACCAATCTTCCTAGCAACCCATAATGCATCCGCAAAGTATGTCTTCTTGGCCAACACGTCAAAGTTCAGCGGTTTTTGAGGACACACAAGAGCTTTTGGGTCCAAATTGGCATATATTTCCTTCATAATGAGCTCTTGCTCCTTTCTCCAAAAGTGACCATCAGTGGAGTTGTTTGGCATGTCATAGAAATTCTGCGCCCTCATTGTCCGAAATTCTTCCTTGTTCAACCCCTTCAAAGTGGTCAAGTTGTCAAATTTGGCCTTCTTGGCCCTTTCTTCTCGAAGGAAGGCAGCCTCTTGCCTAGCCCTTCTAGCATCAGCAGCCTGTTTCTGCTTAAGAGCACCACTCTGCACATGCTTGTCTTGTTCTTCATCATAGATCAAATAGTCTCGACCTTGGAGCTTGCTCTTCTTTGACTTTTTGATGTTCGAGGACGAGGATGAAGGACCGGGATACTTCTTGTTAGCTGTGAAACATGGAGTAGATAGGTAGCATTGAGGTAAGCATACATGTCCATAGAATCACAACGGAAGAAAAAGGTAGAGGAATTTCTTCTCAGGTTTGATCTAGACCGGAGTTTCCGGTCTCAGGGGGCGGAGTTTCCGGCCACACCGGAGTTTCCGGCCAGGAAGGCCGGAGTCTCCGGCCCTGAGGCCAAAAACTCGGATCTAGGTCAAATCTGAGGGGAAAATCGCACTAACAATTTTCTAGATACTACATTGCCATCCTAAAGGTTCTACACCAAGAATTTCATCAAGAACTACTCTCAAAACTAAATCTAGGATGAAACCCTAGAGAAGAGAGAGAGTGGTACCCGTGTCCTTCATGGTGAGATCCAAACGGAGGAGAGAAAGATCCCCAACGCTTGGGAGGTGGGGAAGCCGGTGGCACGGCGGATTCCGGCGGCGGGGAGCGGCCGGAGGCGACCTTGGAGCACTTGGCGGCGGCTGGGCGAGTTTGGGGAGCGGGGGTGTGAGAGGAGTTGTGAAACAACTCCCCACCCCGTGCCCCTTAATGAACCCAGCGAAAAAGCCGAGACCGGAGTCTCCGGACCAAACACACCGGAGTCTCCGGACGTGCCGGAGTCTCCGAGGTTTGGTGCGGAGACTTTGGTCAGACCGGAGTCTCCGGGGTTTTAGGCCGGAGTCTCCGGACCCAATTGCTCCAATAGTACCAGATTTTGGTGGGGACATGTATGAATGCAAGAGAAGCATGTTTTTAGATAAGATGGCTTAGGTTAAGACATAAGTTACTGAAAGATGGTACTTCACACTCAATTTTGTAAAAAAAAGGCAAATAAAGCAAAGAGAACCATCATTTGAGTGTGTTTCCCATAAGGAACATCGGATAGGCAATAAAATCCAAATAAAACTCCAAACAAGAGCAACTCTTCACAAGGAAGAGGCGGTGGCCAAGGCCACCATATATGAGTGCGTGGTGTGACACCGCGAAGATATATCTTGGGTTCACGGCCACTACTCGTCATTTAAGCTCACAATTCATAAAATGAAAGTATAGAGATAAAATGAGTTCTTGCTATCGGCATAATGGGGGGAGGGATAGACCAATGGATTAGGACCGCACTCCCCCTATGTCCATGCCTACACCTAAACCAAATTACTATTGTCTAATATGGGTAGGTATGCAAGAAATCCACTAAGTCCAATTGCTTATGTCCACCACATTTAGTTCTCCTCTCAACTCCTTGAATCTTGCTTCACCAAGAGGCTTTGTGAACATATCGGCGAGTTGATGCTTGGTGTTGACATACTCGATTGCAATATCACCCTTCTCAACATGATCTCGTATAAAATGATACCGGATTTCAATATGCTTGGTCTTCCCATGAAGTACCGGATTGTGAGCAATTTTGATGGCACTTTCATTGTCACATAAAAGAGGCACTTTGTCACAAATGACACCATAATCCTTTAAAATTTGCCTCATCCATAATAATTGTGCACAACAACTTCCGGCGGCAATGTATTCGGCTTCGGTGGAGGACGAGGCCACACAATTTTGTTTCTTGGAAGACCAACTCACAAGAGACCTACCAAGGAATTGGCAAGTACCCGAAGTTGATTTTCTATCCATTTTGCAACCCGCCCAATCCGCATCCGAATAACCTACAAGATCAAAGCTTGTCCCATGGGGGTACCAAAGACCATAGTTAGGAGTATCTATCAAGTATCTTAGAATCCTTTTAACCGCGGTTTCATGACTTTCCTTAGGACTTGATTGGAATCTTGCACACATACCCACACTAAACATAATATCCGGTCTAGATGCACAAAGGTAAAGTAAAGATCCAATCATAGAACGATAAAGCTTGGGATCAACTTCCTTACCCTTCGGATCTAAGTGTAGATCCGCCTTAGAGTCCATGGGAAACTTATATGGCTTGGCGTTGTTCATATCAAATTTCTTGAGCATGTCTTGAATATACTTGGCTTGACATAAGAATGTTCCTTCTATATTGGTGGATTTCAAAGCCAAGAAAATACTTCAATTCTCCCATCATGGACATCTCAAATTCCTTGGTCATTAGCTTAGAGAATTGATCACTAAATTCATGGTTAGTAGAACCAAAGATAATATCATCAACATATATTTGGCATACGAAAAGCTCTCCATTTATCCTTTTTGTGAAAAAGGTGGGATCGATTACCCCAATTTCAAAACCATGGTCTACTAAGAACTCCTTGAGATGATCATACCAAGCACGTGGAGCTTGCTTGAGCCCATAAAGGGCCTTATGTAGTAAGTAGACATGGTTAGGAAATTTAGGGTCTTCAAAACCCGGAGGTTGTTTCACATACACTAATTCACTTAGTGGACCATTTAGAAAAGCACTTTTAACATCCATTTGATATAAGGTAATGTTATGAGTAGATGCATAGGCAATCAATAAACGAATAGATTCAAGTCTAGCAACGGGGGCATAAGTTTCACCGTAGTCGACTCCTTCGATTTGGGTGTAGCCTTGTGCAACCAATCTTGCTTTGTTGCGAATGACTTGACCATGTGAGTCTTGCTTGTTCTTGAATATCCACTTGGTTCCAATGACATTATGTGATGTGTCTTTGGGTCTTTCAACTAATGACCATACTTTGTTGCGCTCGAAGTTGTTCAATTCTTCATGCATGGCCGCAACCCAATCCATGTCTTCAAGAGCATCATATACCTTGAGAGGTTCTAAGCTAGACAAACAAGAGACATGACCACAAAAGTTAGTTAATTGATTACGTGTGGACACACCCTTACGAATACTCCCAAGGATATTTTCTTTGTAGTGTTGGAGATGATCCAATGTTGATGCACGCCGAATGACTCGGCGTTCTATGGCTTGACCAATTGTTTCACCAACACGAACATCTTCATCATTTCCTTCATCTTGTTCATGGTCAACCCGAAGTGGAGTTCTTGGAGATGGGGGTTCATCATGTTCTTGTTCTCCACTAGAGTTGGGTGGGTCTTGACCATTATCTTGCTCATGTGGATGACTATCATGATCTTGTTCTTGTATAGCTTGTTGATCAATGGTTGAGGTGGATGGTTCAACTTGAGTAGAACTTGTTCCTTCTTCTTGAGTGTCCATAATAGGTTCTTCAATAGGAATAAGTTCCCCTATGCCCATAGTTCTTATGGCTTGAGGTGGAGGTACATCACCTACATTATCATGATCAATATGCTCCGCTTGGGAGCCATTATCCTCGACAAACTCCACATTCATAGATTCTTCAACACATCCGGTGGATATGTTGTAGACCCTATAAGTATGGGAGTTTGCGGCATATCCAACAAAAATACCATCAAAAGTTCTAGATTCAAATTTAGCAATTGGGCAACCTTTAATGTAAACATGGCATTTGCATCCAAATACGCGAAAGTAAGAGACATTTGGCTTTTTACCGATAAGGAGTTCATATGGTGTCTTTTTCATGAGAGGACGAAAGAAGAGCCGGTTGGAGTAGTGGCAAGCGGTATTGATGGCTTCGGCCCAAAAGTTATATGGGGAACGAAATTCGGCCAACATAGTTCTTGCCATATCAATAAGAGTGCGGTTCTTCCTTTCGGCGACACCATTTTGTTGAGGAGTATAAGCAGCGGAATATTGGTGTTGAATGCCCTCCCCACTTAGGAAATCATCCATAGTGTAATTCTTGAACTCCGTACCATTGTCACTTCTTATTGCCAAAATCTTGGAGTCATATTGGCGTTGAACTAAGGTTGCAAAGTCAATGAATATCTTTTGAGTTTCACTCTTCCTCTTGAGGTAGAAAGTCCAACAATATCTTGTATAATCATCCACAATCACCAAACAATATTTCTTGCCACCAAGACTATCATATGTGGGAGGCCCAAAGAGATCCATATGAAGGAGCTCCAAAGGCCTCTCAGTGGAGATAATGCTCTTCTTGGGGTGATTCTTTTCATGCATCTTTCCGGCTATGCAAGCACTACAAGGACGATCTTTGGAAAAATTAACTCGGTTAGTCCTACCACGTGTCCACCCTTCACAAGAGTTTGCAAATTTCTCATACCGACATGGCCTAGCCGGCGATGCCAAAGCCAACCCTTGTCGGATTTAGCCATTAGACACGTGGCGATTTGAGTGGTCTCTTTCGAGAAATCGACCACATACAAACCGTTTACACGAAATCCAACAAAGGCTACTTTAAGAGATTGAGTGAAAAGGATGGTCACGTGGTGTTTATTAAAGATAACGGTGTAACCGACATTGCATAATTGACCAACGGAAAGTAAATTGTATGAAAGGGATTCAACAAGAAGGACCTTCTCAATGGATAACTCCGGAGTGATCACTACCTTGCCATATCCCAATACCTTAAGTCTTGCATTATTCCCGACGGTAACATGAGAAAATGTGAGTAATTGATTCAATAGGCCCTTTACTACTTCTTTGCTTCCGGTCATGTGAGATGAACACCCACTATCAATGAGCCATGAAGATCCACCGGAAGAAAAGTCCTACAAGAATCAAGTCTTTGTTTTAGGTACCCATTGTGAATGGGTCCTCTTTTGTTAGTCACAAGGGTCTTTGGAACCCAAATAGCATAGTGATAATCATCTCCATATGAAGTGCCAACATATTTAGCAAAAACACAACCATCTATGATTTCATAAGAACATATGAAGGGTTGTATTTTCCCGCAAAGTCATTGTGAGTGGCATTGCCCCTTGTGGCATCACCACTCGCAATGGTAGTCTCTTTTGCTTGTGCGGGCTTGGCCTTCTTCTTGTTCTTGTTCTTCTTTTCTTCTTGGCAACATAACCAAGGCCCTCCTTCCCTATGTGTAGCTTTTGCGCTTGCAAGAGCTCATAAAGAGGTTTCTCACTTGAGGGCTAGAGGCCTTGGCAAGCTCATCCTTCAACCTAGCATTTTCCTCAATGACATTTGCATGATCACAAGAAGAAGTGGAGGAACTAGGTACATCAATTTTAGTAGATTGTATTTGAAGTTGTTCAAAAGACTTGTTGAGAGTAGAGTGTTCACTCTCCAAGGCCTTGTGAGCCTTGGTGAGCATCTCTAGCTCTTCGGCTAGTCTATTATGACCAACACCAAATACGACCTTTTGTTTCTCTAAAACTTGTATTTAGCAATAGCATGGTCACGTTCTTTAATGATTTTAGAAAGAGTTTCATTTTGAGATTCATCAATATTCTCAAGCTTCTCCTCAAGAGAAACTCGAAGCTCATGCTCTTCCTCAATAGCCATGGTAAGGGAAGCGATCTCATTAGCATATTCTCTTTCAAGTCTCCCTTTTCTTCTAGGAGATCTTGTGCCATGCTATATTGATCCATAAGAATCTCAAGCCGAATCTTGCATTCACCTTGCAAGTTAGTCATCAAGAAATCCAAAGCAACATTTTCTTCCTTAACTCTAAGACTCATAAGTTCATGCATTTCATTCATAGTCTTAGAAGGAGGGGAAGGTGGTACCTCGGAGAGCTTGGCCATGAGGCACGTAGCGTATTTGGTGGTGACATTATCATTGGGGGATTCAAAGAGAGAAGGGGTTGTCGATGAAGCAATGGCTAAAGCGGCCACTCCACTTGTGGTTGTTTCTTCTTCATCACTCTCCTCCCCGGACATATATTCTTCTTGTACCACCAACACTTGGAAGGTAGCTTCTTGTTGGAGATGAACTTCTTGAAGTAAGGCTTCTTGGGAGAAGAACTTGAAGCTTCCTTGAGAATGAGTCTTCCTCCATGTTCTTCACGGTTCTTATAAGGGCATTTGGCAACATAGTGGAATTGATCTTGGCAATTGAAGCAAGTCTTCATTTTTGGGTTGCCCACCTTGTAACCACTTGATTTGTGCTTTTGATCCACATAAGCTTTAGCTTTTGATGGATTCTTCCAAAAGGTCTTTGCCATGAGAGCCACATAATCTCTATGAGCACTCAAGAGTTCATCGGGTGGCAAGTAACTTCCCTCTTCATGATCTTGGTCTTCATCTTGTTCCACCACCTTGGCCTTCAAAGCAAGTGAGGAGCTTTGGGCCATTCCAATAGCTCGGGCACGAGAGTCTCTAGCAATTTGGGCTTGGACCTTGTAGGATTGCATCTCTTGCATGACTTCATTTGAGGTCAAGGTGTCATAGTTGTGCTTTCCTTGGAGACTCTTCAAGTCGGTCTCTTCAAACGGCATGAGGGCATTCACATACTTCCTCTTGATGTAAGTATCATCCACATGTTTAGCACCAAGGTCTCTATATGCGGAAGCAAGAGCCTTGAGCCTTTGATACATCTCCTCATGAGTTTCATCATCTTTCTTGTAGAAGCCTTCAATTTGATTGCTCATGGCTTCATATCTATTTCTCCTCATGCTCTCATTTCCAATGAACACCTCCGTGAGAGATGCCCATGCTTCCTTAGCGGTGGTGCAATCTTCGATGTGATGAATGTTCTTCTCACCCACCGCAACACGGATCACATCAAGAGCGGTGGCATTTAGTTGAGCTTCAACTTCTTCTCGCCTTGTCAAATCATTTTCATCCACCGCCTTGTATCCATCAACAATGATCTTCCAAAGACCTATGCAACCACTTTTCAAGTGAGATTTCATAGAAGATTGCCAATGAGTAAAAGAGGATGCATTAAGACTAGGTGGTGCTCCTCTTAAGTGAATAGGAGGATGAGGGATAGGTAGGTCGGGAGAGTATGCAAAAGGAACTCTAGCATGTTCTCCTTTCCCATTAGGTGGTTTAGATGGGGATTCATTTTTATGTTGGTCCACCCCCGGATCCCCTTTATCCTCGTTCTCCTTTAACTCCACTTGAGGAATCTCCAGAGAAGGAGGTGATGCGGTTACCTTTGCTTCCGTGAGTTTTGCCATCATTTCACGCAACTCATCCATTTTGGTTTCCATAGAGGTCTTCAAGTTAGTGAAGTCCTCCATGGAAACCGAAGTGGCCGGAAGAGCAAGAGGGTTCCCATCGGCATCGAAGGCCATATTTCTCTTAGGCGGTTAAGCCCGAATAAAGAGCCGAGGCTCTGATACCAATTGAAAGGATCGTATGGCCACCTAGAGGGGGGGGGGTGAATAGGTGCTACTCCAATTTTTAATTCTTTTTCGATTAAGGCTTGACTAAAAGGTAAATTCTCTAGATATGCAACTATGGTGAATTTACCTATATGACAAGTTAAGTCTAAACAAGATAAGATACAAGTAGTAAATAACTAGAAAGGATTAACCGATAGGAAAGCACGCGGAGACAAGAATGTATTCCCGAGTTCCTCCTTTTTAGGGGAGTACGTCTCGTTGGAGGGGTGTGAGCTTCAAACTCAAGATGCCACAAAAGGCTTCACCCTATTCTCCGATGAACCTCGCACAAAAGCTCGGTCCACCTTTCTTTATCGGAATCCTCCAAAGCGGAATCCGGAGCACAAAAGCTCGTTACAACAACTTGAGGCTCAACCCACAAAAGGATTGGGGGCTCTCAATCACCACAACACCTGCTACACAAAAGTAACAAGCAAGTGAGAACAACAAGATGCCTAGGTTTTCCTAGTGGAAACCCTAGGCTCGAATCCCTCAAGTGAATGAAGGGGAAATGAAGAACTCTTTGGTGAAGTAGTAGATCCGGGCCTTCTCCTTCAATCCTCCAAAGATCAACGAGTTTGGGTGGAGGGATTGGGAGATCTAGTGATTCTTGAGCTTGCAACAATGGTGTACTTCAGATCTGGGCGAGCTCAAGAGCTGGAGGTAGGTGGAGGGGTATTTATACCCCTCCAGAAAACTAGCCGTTTTTCTGTCCACTAAGTCCGGAGACTCCGGTCAGGGAGACCGGAAACTCCGGACTGAGCGGAAACTCCGGACATGATTTAGCAGCAGCTTCTGCGTAGCTCATCTTCTCAGCAGGCCGGAAACTCCGGTATGGCCGGAAACTCCGGACCTACTCCGGGGTGACTCCGGGCCCCATACCGCACGCGCCGTCGTGGAATTTCTTCGATTCAAAAATCTTGTCTGGGGCGGAGACTCCGGACCGATGGACCGGAAACTCCGGCCGGTGCGGAGACTCCGGTATTACTCCGGGGTAACTCCGCACCCCATACAGCGGCTGCCGTCCTGAGTAGCATTTGCTCCAGTGTTTCGAATTGGCCGGAGACTCCGGTCAAGTAGCCCGGAGACTCCGGACTGGACTGGCAAATGTAAGCTTCTTTTTCTTGTCTGGTTGTTTCGATGCAAAGTGTAATTGTATCATTTCATTCCTGCACCACTTAACATTATATTAAATAATTCCTAGTGTTGTTGCCTAACACACAAAACATAGGGGACATAAAATATGTCCTTTCAAAAGTACTCATCTCGGACAAGTTAAGTGACTAACCATGCATATATCTCTTCTATTTGTGTTTGATTCTGAGTGAGTAATCGAGTAACAGATAGGTGAGATCCTATCAAGTGGTATCAGAGCCCTGCGGTTCTCGGCGGCGCTTTGGATCTGGAGCGTTGAGAAGTTGGGATCTCCCGTGAAATCCTTCTCCTTGCTCTTGATTCCGGCGACGGTGAGCAGCTGATCGGTGGGGCACAACTAGTGTGCATATCAGGGAAAGGGGCAGTTTTCGAGGAACAATTCCTCGGCTGTAAAATCCCACCACCGAACCCAGATCCGTGTACACTAGTAGCAAACTGCCTTTCTGTGGATTCACTATCTGTGGCGCACCAAACTTCCCATGCGCACAAAAAAACTTCAGTGGCGCACCATGCCTAGTGCGCCACAGAATACTGTGGCGCATAGGCACAGAAATGCGCCACAGAAATAAGGTGGGTCCCGCCTCCACAAAAATATGGTGACATTTTTGTGGCGCATTGAGCTAGATGCGATTTTTGTGGCGCATCCAGAACAATGCGCCACAAAAATTTGGTGGGCCCCATCCAATGATTTGCATCGGTGCTTGTTCTGTGGCGCATGCGTCTGGATGCGCCACTCAAAATAACATTTCTCCGGCGCATCCACACATGTGCGCCACAGAAACATATGTGTGTGTTCTTTATTTTTTTAAATTTAACCAAAACCTATTTCTGTGGCGCATGCCACCATGGATGCGCCACAGAAATATTTGGTCTACTAACAATTAATTGTGTGTACATTCTTTTTTATAAAATTTGTGTTTGTTCTTTCTTTAAATATAACAAAAAAATTAAAATTTAATCAAATGTGTTTGTGTTTTGTACATTTTTTTAAAATGTGTGTGTTCTTTCTTTAAATATAACCAATTTTTTTTAAAATTTAACCAAATGTGTTTTTGTTTTTTACATTATTTTTTTTAAAATGTGTGTGTTCTTTCTTTAAATATAACCAATTGTGTGTACATTCTTTTTTTTAAATGTGTGTGTCGAAGAAGACTTTTTTTGTTTCTTAATTTGTACATGTGTGTGTGAGAGACAAGCATATATATATACCATGAATAAAATATTGGTCTACTAACAATTGTGTGTATATTCGTCTTTTCTTTAAAATGTGTGTATGTTCTTTCTTTCAATATAACCAAAAATGTTTTTTTTAAAGAATAACAAATGTGTTTGTGTTCTTTATTTAAATTTAACCAAAAAAAAATTTAAAAGAAAAAAATTTGTGGGACAGCCAGGATTCGAACCTGGCTGCCCAAGTACAAAGTTAAGCAAACCACTGGGCTATGTGTGTGTTGTTGTCATAGTACAGCAAAACATTATTTTTAAAATCTCAGGCCACACAATTCTGTGGCGCATGCCAGAAAGGATGCGCCACAGAATTTCTTTTCCCCCACTTACATGTGGGGCCCGCCCCGCGCCTGCCTCTTCGTTCCAAAATTTCCCCTGCCTCCACGCCCGCGCCAACCGCCGCCACCGCGTCCGCCACCCCGCCGCGCTAGACCCCGCGCCCCGGCCATGGCCGCGCCGCTCGTCGTCCAGCCCCCTCCCGTTCCAGGCTCCCCTAACCCTAGCCCGGCGTCCCCTCGCTCCCCGGCGGCGTGCAGCAGAGAGAAGCACACGCAGCGATGCCTCGACGCTGCAGGTACTGCTCCTCTCCCTTTACCTCCGCTGCGACGGCACCCTTTACCTCCGCTCCCTCTCCCTCTCCTCCTCCCCTGCGGCTGAGCGACCTCGCCATCCACCATAGCACGTACTCGCCGTCCACCGTACCTCACCGTCCATGCGTGTAACGTGTTCGACGAAATTCCGCAAGGCCAAGGCCGCGCCCACGGCTCGGACGAACTCCTCCTCTGCTAGTGCTGCTGCTTCGCCTCTAGGCTAGCATCGGAGTGGAGGTCGTAGCAGTAGTAGGCCGTCATGCTTGGCGGCGATGATGAGTTGTTCTTCGGTGGATTTTCCATGCTGCCATACATTATGGAATGCATTATGTTTTAGCAGCAAATCGAAAGCAAAATATTACTTGTGTCATGATTTGTTAGTCTTCTTGTGTAGTTGATCATCTAGTGAAAGCACCAAATCGAAAGCAAAATATTACTGGTTTTTTAAATTGCATTATGGACTGCATTATGTTTTAGGAGTTAGAATGAAACGAATAATGGTTCTCTCCGGTTTTTTAAATTGCATTATGGAATGCATTATATTTTAGGCATTACTTGCCTTAGTTTACTTGTATGAGCCATGCTAATCAATGAGTACATATATACATTCTTCCCTGTATGAACCATTTTTAATTAACTAATGCGTTAATTTGCCGTATGTAGGAAATTTAGAAGAACTTCCGCGTGATTTCAGGTGAGAAGTGGCGGCCATGATGTGGATGTGGATGTGTATGTGTATGTTTGTGAGATGTGTATGTTTGTTGCCGGTCGGAGATGCCGACCGAAGATGTGGATATGTGTTGATGTGGATGTTGCCGGCCGGAGATGTCGGCAACATGATTTGTGAAATGTCTGCAGGTACCCATGAGGCCCTTGAGTTTGCCGGAACGTCGATTAACTTCCGTTCCGGCAAATTCGGGTACTCCATATATCCCTTTTTTAGCAAAGGTCATGCCGAATTTTTTCGTGAATTTTGGCATGACTTTGCTAAAAATAGGACATATGATTTGTGAAATGCTTGCAGGTACCCCGAGAGGCCCTTGAGATTGCCGGAACGTCGATTAACTTCCGTTCCGGCAAATTTGGGTACTCCATATGTCCCTTTCTTAGCAAAGGTCATGCCGAAATTTTTCGTGAATTTTGGCATGACTTTGCTAAAAAAGGGACATATGGGGGTATTGCGACTAATGCATGGGCCGGGGTATCTTAGTACTAAATTAAGTGATTTTTTTCTTATATTTGTTGTACTAACTTTTTGCCTCTTTTTAATGCAGTGCAAACATGTCAGAAGCCAACCCTTCTAAGCACATGAGCGTCGAAGAAGAAGCTAGACATGCCAACAAGTCGTTCTGGAAGATGTCCCAGGAGATGGAGGAGATGGAGGAGGTGGAGGCCGCCGATGCCGACAATGAGCAAGAGGACTGGGAGGAGGACGTCGAAACCACAGATGGAGCTGCTAGTGGAGGTCATGAGGATGACACCACCACCACCGATGGTGGCGACCACACGGATGGTGCTACCGGTAGCAACCCGACCTCTAAGAAGCGGAAGAAGCCAAGGAGGGATCGGACACCGCAATCGCTCGACAACGTCACAGACGTGTTCACCAAGGTCACGCCAAGTGGCCTACCAGTGGAGCCGGAAAAGCTTGCCAAAGGGTACAACATGCAACTAGGGTGCATCGTCCGGGAAAGCATGCCGATCAACACGAAGGACCTCAGAAGCAAGGGCAATGAGGCTTTGGTCGAAAACCTCCTCATGAAGCTTCACCTACGATACACGTTCCCGCTTCTGTTCAACAAAAAGGTGGACAGTTTAGCCATCACGAAGATGAGCACCGCCTTGAGCTGCTAGAAATTCCGGGTGAAGAAGAAGATCAATAAGGGTGACAGCTGGGAGAAGATAAGTGCCAAAGACCCGACGCTCGACAAAGAAGAGTTCGAGATATTCAAGGAGTCCTTAAAGTCTGAGGAGGCTAAAAAATGGACCAAGTGGGGGAAGGATATGCGGGACCTAAACATAGGTAACCACCGTTTGGGAAGCGGCGGTTACCGAGGAAAATAGCCCGTTTGGGACAAGGAGGATGCCATTGTTGCAAAACTGGGAAAGAGAACCCGTGGCACAAAATCACGGATGAGCAAGTGAGGAACTTTGTCCGGTCCCGCTACTATCTGAACCCGGTGGGGGAATTCGTTACCGACGATGAAGATGTGTTGAAATTCGAGAAATTGCTGGTAAGGAATTTAATTTCCGCGGATATCTCAAAGTCCATTGCGTTGATCTAATTAGATAACGAAGCCATATTTCTACATGGGTTCACCTTAATTTCCTTTGTCTACAGGAGGAGGAGTTGAAGGCCGACGCTGAGGATGGCCCGTCGTCCCAGGGGTCGACGGAGCCATGGGACACGACTTTCAACAGCGCGACGAACGCTTTCAAGGAAAGGGACAAGTCGAAGCCGCCGACGTCAGCTGGCCGTGTGTCCGGCTTTGGTATGAGCATGAAGTTCCTACAGTACTACTCATCTGACGACCCGGAGAAGAGAAAGGAGAGGAGGAGGACGACGATGGCGGATAAAGCCGAGGTGGTGGAGCTAAGGAAGAAGGTGGAGTCACTAGAGCAGGGAAAAGTGGACTCCAGCACGGTTGACAAGTTAGTGGAGGAGAAGCTCCGTGCATTCTTACCCCCTGGGTTGATGGAGAGGTTAGCTTCTTGGAATGCCGGAGGTCGACAGGGGCCGATACACGTGCCTAGCTTCAGCGGCAGCAACTCAACCATGAACCAGGACGTGTCGCCGGACCTGGTGACCCCAACGCCCAACACCGCGGTGCAGGCGCCGGTCCATTTTGTCGCACCGACGCCACCACCCGAGCGGGCGGAGGAGAATGTTAGGCCGGCCGCCGGCACCGGCGCCCTTGTCTCGACATTAGCCGAGCTCAACGCCATCGACAAGGTAACTAATTAATTACTTAGCCCGCGTCATCTTCTATAACTCTACCTTTTATGACTGCCACCTCATGTTGCCCAACATTTGTTCACAAACGGACACGCCTTGCATACTCCTGCATAGGATGGTACCCGACGGCGAGTGGAAGGAAGTTGCTGAGGGCATGCTCATACAACCAATGTGCCGTGATATGCACAACACTAGAATGATCGAGGCCGTGAAGAGGGTCAAGGTGACTGAGGTAGTGCCTGAGTTTAGTGCCATCGACCCCCCATGCAACCTCCGGGAGCCGAGGAGCACATGCTCCTTGGAAATTGCCCCAGGTGGGTCTTGGAATGGCCGAAGACCCAAATTTGTCTTGGGGGGCCGGGGGTTCTTCAGGGGTTAAAGCGCCGCTCCACCGGCGCCAACTCTAAACTCCGGCCCCCGATCGTTCGGCCCTCGAAGCCGCCACAAAAACCTGTTGGGAAGGAACCGGCGCCACAAGCAGCAGTCGCCACCACCCGGAAGGAACCGCCGGTCGTTGCCACCACCAGCCGCCACCAAAGACTGTTGGGAATGTCTGTACTGCAACAGCCGTCCGAAGGCAAAGATGTTGCACCTCAACTTGATGGCAACGACGATGATGATGATAATATCGACGTCAATGCCTTCTTCAACACGGGCGCGAGCAAAGATTTGTACATGCCTGCTACGGACGAGGAACCCTTCCGCGCTCACAGTGATCAACCTGGTCGTCGCACTACATGCCAGCGCCTGAGTTTTTCTCAAAACACGCCTCTGGAAGCCGGCGATGAAGCTCCAGACAAACCGGGTAACATTTTCAGCCTTCGCACACTGCAACAGACTGTTTGCGCGGGGTTCACTACACCCCCACCATCCCCAGAGATGAAGATCAAGAAGCCTAAGAAGAGAAGTAGGCAAGGCACCTCTACGAGCCAGCCAGCTCCTAAGGTTATCCAGGGTCATGAAGACATGATATCACCCCGAGTTCATGAAGCTGGTAAACCGATACTGCCTCCGGAGCTGCTCTGCCTCACAGAAGGACCCATGCACTCTTTGCATCAAGCTATATTGACGGTAGAGGGCCTGCTTCTTCTTAAAGACAAGAATCCAAATTACCCGGTGTTCACGGTCCAGGTGCCAAAGAACGTGGACTTCGTTACTGAAGCCCCGCCGATCTGTTCTTCATAGCGTTCGAGGACGTCTTCAACCTGTTTCACTCTAGACGGCTGGACTATAACTTTGTCCGCCTATACGCGATCAATATGGCGAGGAAGATCCAGAGAGATGATACCCCGTACGTCACGGTAGTGGATCCCTACTACATGCGTGACAGTCAGCTGGTGGAAGGATCAAGGACACGAACCATGGCCACGGAGTACCTCCAGAGGTTCATGCTGAACAACAAGAGGAAGAACAACCTTCTTCTGCCTTTCTTTCCGGAGTAAGTACACATCCGCTCACCGCCGTCGTATCTTATGCTTTCTTATAGATTTATTCCGTTGTTGATCCTTTCCACTGCATTTCTTCCGACCAGGGACAAGTACTGCATACTCATCGTCCTAAGCCCGAGGTGGTCCATTGCCACTTATTATGACTCGGGGAGTTCGAGTAAGAAGAAAGACTACACCAGAATAAAGAGTGTTCTCGATGAGGTTCTCGAGGGCTACGCCCAAAAGGGAGGCCACTTCGAAAAAGGACAGACGAAGGGGGAATGTCTCACGAATGACAACAAACACCGGTTCAGGCATGGGACCCAGTTCGATTGCATGAAGCAGAAGCATGGCAGCGTGAAGGATGCCTTCTACGTCCTCCATCACATGAAAGGGTTTGTCCGGGATGCACTGAAAACAAAGTTGCCATCTAGTCTCCGAGAATGGACCAAATTTGCGGGGGAAATCACCGATGATAAGCTTAGAGAAGACTTCCATCTCATCCAGATGGAGTTGTCGCAAATCATCTACGACGATGTTGTGACATCAGGGGGGGCCTTCAACAAAGCCAATGGTAGGATAAATCATGCATACTCGCAACAAGTGCTTCTTTATTTTCTTTACTATAGATTTATCATACTCAATCTATTTATATTATTAACCAATATATATACCTAAATTGACACTGCACAAATATTGACATGGTTGCAAATATGAACACTAATACATGGTTGTATCCATCTCCAGGGTTGTGTCAGAGGGATATCGAAGAACACCTAGCTCTGCAGAAAGACAGCAGGACGTGGACGACGAAAGACGGCTGCAAACCATTCCCGGCGCCGCTCAAGAAGAAGACTCCATGATCATGCTCCTGCTCTTGCTCACCATCATCGCGGCTGTTCTCTATTTGATCATAGTTTAGGCGGTGACAACTTCATTTGTAATATGACTTATGTGACATGAGATGAACTGTTGTACAATTAATTTGGCATTTGCCACTATATGTATGTATCTTGGGCTCTAAGTGATGTGATGATATAGTATAATGTGTCTGTTTTAATACCGTGTCAAAATATATTACTGTTTCTATTATTTTCTGTATAAATACTGTAATATATCTGTATTATTGTCAAATACAGCAAATAATCGATAATACAGCAAATAATTTAGTGGCGCACGCTAAATAATTTTGTGGCGCACCATATTCTGTGGCGCACGAACAAAGTGCGCCACAGATAAATTATTGTCAAATACAGCAAATAATCGAAAATATTTCTGTGGCGCATGGACAAAAGTTTAGTGGCGCACTCTGTTCTGTGTCGCGCGGCCTTCCGTGCGCCACAGAAATATTGAATTGTCTACTTTCTGTGGCGCACGGGCGTGGTGCGCCACAGAATAAATATTTTTGTGGCGAGGATTCTGTGGCGCACCCACCATGCGCCACAGAATCCTAAAACTGTGCGCCACAGAAAGCCTTTCCTGTACTAGTGGTACCTCCGGTGCGGAGGCGGTGTAGGCGACGCTGGCGGCGGCAGGATCAACGACAGTGAAGTAAGGTAGTAAGTTGACTTGCATAAATCCCTCTCTTTTATTGTTTATCATCTAGGTCCAGAGGTTTCCTAGTTCATTGCTAGTCTGTAAAATCCCTCTGGTACCATGTCGATTATCGATCCCTCTGAAAGTACTGGCTTGTTGGAGCTCAAATCCTTGGAGTTAGATGTAAAAACTCTGCAGCGGAACAAAGAAGAGGACATGACTTAATTTCTTGCTTTCAGTAGTACCGTTAACAGAACTTCATCAGTATTGAGCAAAACTTTGATGGCATTCAGTCGAACTTTGAGCGTTTGTTTGCTGAATAACATTGGGATTCCAGTGAAGAGGAGTTGGCCACCCTTTATACTAATCAACTCAATTCACCTCCAAACGTTGCTCACAATTCTGCTCCATCGGTGAAACAACCTCCTCCAGCAGGCAAACCGGTTGGCTCAACAACACTGCAAGATGTGCATAGCCAGGAACTGAACTTAGATGGCACTCCAGAAGTTCTTTCCAGGCATCCTCACTTCGGACAAGTTCCACAGCAAGCTGAAAACAAAGGGGGCGGTAGCAACAACAACAAAAAATCCAACCAATTCTAGTAGACAGTGAGGCGACAACTGCCAAAAGGAGTAGTCCGCATGTGGTTTTGTTGTAACGGTTTTCGTCCAGTTTTTCGTTAATTAACTGGTCAATTCTCTTCTTCTTAATTATAATAGATAGAGACAAAGATTTTGCATCCGTTTAAAAAAACGCATGCTATTGACGGTGAGGCGACAAACTGCCAAAAAAATACATGTCATTGACAAGAAAGCTACATGAATTCATGACGACACTTTTGTCGCGTCAAGAACTCTCCGTCTTTTTAAGAAACAACCGATTTTCAGTAATAAAATTCCTCACAGCGTAAAATGACCCTAGCAACGCATGGACATATTTTTTGTGATGCAGCCAAAATATTTGAGCATGCCTTTGCTAAAAAACCACCCTGTGAAATAGTATTATGCCTTAGCTCATAACTTGACAATGACGCATGATACGCACAAGAATCCTAAAACTACATGTTTGGCATGAGTAGTGTGAAACCATTAGAAAATTTTATGCCCTACTAGTAGACAACAAAAAAAGATTGGCCTTACAACACTAGATGCACTACACTACTAATGGCTAGATGATTCGTTTGTTCTAGTAACGAAAGAATGAACAAGCCCTTCAATGGGCAGGCTTTACATGTTTCCCTACATAAACACTGTGCATCTCTCTCTACTCCATATGGCAGATAAATTTCCGCCTGGCTTATTGAGAAAAGAGTTTGTGCACGGACACCAGTCAGAGAATCAAACACCCTTCTTTCTGCTCACCTCACCGGGTTCATTTCCACCGAGAGCAATACTAAAGAATGCTGAACAGTCGAGCGTTTGGTGTAGGCTGTATCTGGTGGACCATCTGCACAAGGTTGCCGCATACCCTGTTTGCCCAAATTGATGCTGAGCTATCACCATGGAATATAAGGAATGCAGGACTTTCGTGTTTCTATCTACAGAGGGAAGTGTATAAATATGGGCACATAGACCTGCAAAATATAGCTTCCGGCGTACACTGATGAGGCAATTCACGCGAGGAACTCCTTAGTTGCAATTTAAACCACACTCTTCCAGAACTGGACCATCATTCTTAGATAAGAAAGGATTGACACACACCCATAGGAGTGAGAAGATTGAAGCCAGAAGAATGGACCAGACAATGACAATTGTTGGCGTCCATGTTTTGCCTTCCAACCAAACCTTTGAGGAATGGATATAGATGTATTGATATGGACACGGCTACCTCGGATACGACCAAATTTATTACTACACTCAAACATACTTATCAGGTGAATTCTAGTAATAGTTTCAAAATACATTATTATATTTTTGGGAACAAAAATACAACACCTACGAGTGAAGATGCGAAAAGATTTCTCGGATGACGCGTTGTTGTTCCTAGGCTATAGACGTGCTGGTCATGCTAATGGATATCAAGAAATGTTGATTAATCAAACATGAAGGCAACGTGGGACCTGACCACATTTACGTGCACTCCATCGATGCATGCCAAGGCGGGCCCATCATGCATGCATGTTTCGTATTTCCAATTCAGCTCACGGAAAGGAAAAGGGCCAAAGGCCTATCAACCACAACTAGACGACCAGACTGTTACGCACCCTCTGCCGGCTGGCCGGTCCCGAGGCTGCGTAGCGTAGAGCAAGTAGTCGAAGGACGCAAGGCATGGCACAAGTAGTGTTTATTATCAATTGTGTGTCTCTCTCCATACAATACATGGGGTATATATAAGAGGGAGAGGGGCTAGGGTTGAGGACCAATCTAGGGGAAAACCCCCCACCCAAGAAAGGGTGGGCCCGTACGAGTCACGTACGGGTCGGTTTCCCAACACTCCCCCTTGGTCCGACAACTCGTATTATCTATGTCTCAAAAACTCCGAAAACCCAACGGGAAAAATATGGAGAAAGAGTGCATAGTATATGTATCCTCATGTTGCACGAATTGCCTCATTAAAAACCTTATGTGAGAAACTTCATAAAACTCACTAAAGGGAAAAAGAGTACAACTCACTTAACTTTCAAGTCAAGTACTCAATCATCGGGATCGAGATTTCAGCGATGAGTTTGTGAAGATTCTCCCCCTGAACCTTGCATCTCCCTAAGTCTCATCATACCCATTTCACGAACACATCTCTCAAAGGAAGATGCTGGTAATGATTTAGTGAACAAATCAGCAAGATTTTCACATGACTTAGTATGCAAGATTCTCACTTCGTTCGACTTTTGCAATTCATGTGCATAGAAGAATTTGGGGTCGATATGTTTTGTGAGATTGCTCTTCACATAACCCGTCTGGACTTGTGCAACACAAGCGGCATTATCCTCATAGATAATAGTTGGGGTTTGGATGGTGTTCAGCCCACATGTCAGCTGGATGTGGCCGATCATCCGTCGAAGCCATACACACTCTCGTGATGCTTCATACAGTGCTATGATTTCCGAGTGGTTCGTCGAGGTTGTTACCAAAGTTTGCTTAGACGATTTCCAGGAAACTGCGGTTCCACCACAAAGGAAAACATATCCAGTCTGAGACTTGCCAGTGTGCGGGTCTGACAAGTACCCAGCATCAGCATATCCAACAAGTGAAAGGTCTTGATTCCTCCGGTAAAACAAGCCAAGATCTTTGGTCCCTTGGAGGTATCGGAAGACGTCCTTGATGCCTTTCCAATGCCTATTGGTAGGCTCAGAGCTGTACCTAGCAAGCAAATTGACGGCGAACGCGATGTCCGGCCGTGTACAATTCGCGAGGTACATGAGTGCGCCAATTGCACTTAGGTAGGGGAATTCTGGTCCCAGAACTTCTTGCCCCTCTTCCTTAGGCCTGAACGGGTCCTTGTCCCGCTGCAAAGATCTCCCAATCATGGGGGTCTTGGAAGGATATGCCTTATCAAATCCAAATCTTTCTAACACCTTCTGGGTGTAGGTAGACTGGTGCATTAAGATCCCAGCAGGGGAATGCTCAAGTTGCAGACCTAGACAGAACTTGGTTTTGCCTAAGTCCTTCATCTCGAATTCCGACATCAGGTAGGAACTCGCTTCCTCAATATCCTCAGGTGTACCGATTATGTTCAAATCATCCACATACACCGAGATAATACAGAAACCATCTTGTGATCTCCGTATAAAAACACATGGGCAAGCTTCATTGCTCGTGTAGCCCTTCTGATGAAGGAAATCGCTTAAACGATTATACCACATCCTACCCGACTGTTTGAGTCCATACAGTGACTTCTTAAGCTGAACACTGTATAAACTTCTATTTGCTCTACCTTGGTTCGGAACAGGTATACCTTCGGGTACCTTCATGTATATGTCTGAATCCAAGTTACCATAAAGGTAAGCGGTGACAACATCCATAAGTTTCATGTTCAAGTCCAAGTTTACTGCCATTGAGATCAAGTATCTAAAGGTAATTCCATCCATGACAGGTGAGTAAGTTTCCTCAAAATCGACACCTGGTCGCTGAGAGAAACCTTGAGCAACGAGCCTTGCTTTGTACCGTACTACCTCGTTATTTTCGTTTCTCTTTCGAACAAAAACCCACTTGTGGCCAACAGGGCGTATGTGGGAAGGAGTTAGACAAACAGGTCCGAACACCTCTCTTTTGTTAAGAGATACTAACTCGGCAGTTATCGCCTTCTGCCAATCTTTCCAATCCGACCTCTTCTTACAATCAGCAAGCGTGTTAGGCTCGGGGTCAGGATCTATGATTGAGGCAATTTTAATGGCAAAATATATGTCGACATTTGCCATGGCTCGATTAATTGACTCACCAGAATTAACATAGTTAATGGCCATTTCGTCATGGGGTGCATCAGGCACATTTCCTTCCTCCACCGGATTTCCCAATCCAGGAGCAAGGTCCTTTAGCTTTCCCGCTCCAATGTGTGCGCGCACATCTTCGCTGGGTATTTCCGATATAGGAAAATTCAAGTCCGGAATTTCGTGCACTGAAACTTCCGTGCTTGTGCCAGGTCTCGACTGGCTCCCCTCTTGAGGGGAAGGCTGTGATAAATCTCTCTTGTCCTTTTTCTTCGGGCGTCCCCGAGTACTTGGGATTTGAGAAACCGGATTCCGCGTCCTTTTAGGCCTAAGGGCGGGAGCGGGTATACCCTTATCTTTCTTTGGTATTTCAACCCTTTCCGGTGCATTGCGTGCAGGCACATGCGACTTTGTCACAGTCTTTAGATCACTGAAATGATCAGGCAGTTGATTCGCTAGGGAATGCAAATCTATTATCTTTTGGACTTCTCTATTTGACTCAGCAGTGCGCGGGTCATGAGCGTGGATCCCCGTGGCTTGCCACGTGATTTCTCGACTTTCATCATCAAGGGATTGATTATCTCCCCCTAAAGTCGGGAAAAGATCCTCGTCAAAAATGCAATCAGCGAAACGGGCCGTATGACAGTCACCTGTCGCGGGGTCCAGAAACCTGATTATGGACACAGTCTCATAACCAACGTATATCCCCGACTTACGGAGCGGTCCCATCGCTGATCGCTGAGGGGGTGGTATTGGTACATATACCTGGCAACCGAACCTACGAAGGTGGGAAATTTTCGGTGCCGACCCTTGCGCAAGCTGCATAGGAGAGTGGATGTTGTAGGCCGATGGTCGAAAGTTGATGAGGTTGGCCGCGTGTAACACTGCGTGACCCCAACATGTAGTTGGTAAGTTACAACCCTGAAGGAGCGGTCTGGCAATGAATTTAATTCTTTTAATCAATGCCTCCGCAAGTCCATTTTGTGTGTGGACGTGCGGTACAGAGTGCTCAAGTTTGATTCCCGTTGCCATGCAATAATCATCGAACGCCTTGGAAGTAAATTCACCGGCATTGTCCATTCGAATAGACTTGATACGATAATCAGGGAATTTATTCCTCATTTGTATGATCTGTGAGATCAACTTTGCAAAAGCATGGTTCCTCGTAGACAGCAGGCTAACATTGGACCATTTAGAGGAAGCATCGATGAGCACCATGAAGTACCTAAACGGCCCCGAGAGGGGCTGAATAGGACCGCATATGTCCCCTTGGATACGCTCCAAGAACGCGGGGATTTCATCCTTCACCTTTAGGGGGGATGGTCTAATGATTAATTTCCCCGTAGCGCATGCGGAGCACACGAAATCATCAGGATTCGGGAAATTTTTGACATTAACAGTATGACCATTCGAGTTGTTAATTATATTCCTCATCATTCTAAGACCGGGATGGCCTAACCGATCATGCCAGAGGCTGAAAAGTTCAGAGCTTCTAAAAACAGTTTTAAGGGTAGTGTACACAGGCGGTGCTACAATCTTGGTGTAGTACAACCCTGTAGCGAATGAAGGAAGCCTTTCGACAACATGTTTACCATTTTCGTCGTGCTTTGTGATGAGTAGGTATTCCTTACCATTGACATCATCATGGGTCTCAATATGGAAACCGTTGACACGA
Organism: Poa pratensis; assembly: GCA_947311845.1. Classification (NCBI taxonomy): domain Eukaryota; kingdom Viridiplantae; phylum Streptophyta; class Magnoliopsida; order Poales; family Poaceae; genus Poa; species Poa pratensis. The sequence goes on along the minus strand of CAMZMU010000093.1, from coordinate 44,490,292 downwards.
ATATCTTTGAAACTTAAGAGAGTACGAGTCGATTCTGGGTACAACAATGCGTCATTGATGACCAAAGTTGTTCCCATGGGGAGTACGATAGTTGCTCGTCCGGAGCCAACTACATGCGGACCGCATCCGGCGATCGTCGTAATATTCCCCTCAATTTTAGTAATGGACTCAAAGTACTTTGTTTCTCTCAAGATGGTATTAGTGGTGCCGCTATCGGCAAGGCACGTTTCCTCCATTCGGGCGCCACACGTGTTCTAAAATATAGCGTCTAATTAATAAAAATGAAGCGAGGAAGAAGCTACATTAATACATAAACGCACAAATATTTCAGAACATAACACAATAATCTCTATTAAATGATGGAATAAATGATGAAAACAAATTCATCCAATCGCCGATGAACTAATAAATGTTGGTGAAACAAATATTATTTGCTCTCATAGAGCTTACAACCAAATTGAAATAAGTGTATCAAATTTATTGCCATAAGGGAATCATGAAATAAACGAGGGGAATTTAGGTGGACTCCGCAAAGTATCCATCCACCTCAGCCCTAATCTCGAGCTCACTCATCTTCTCTTCATTAGCGAGCATCGCCGCGGCAGAGTCGATGTCCAGCTGTGGCGGTGGAGGGGGCACGGTGTGCGCAACCTCCATGGACACGCTGGCGTTCGTGGGAACCGCCACATGTGCCTCCACAGGCGCCTCGCTCTGCGCCACCATGGGCGCGGCGGTGGGCGTGGGGATCATCATTGGCCCCGATGCGGGTGCCGGTGGTGCCTCCACCTGGACAAGGTGCGTCTCGCGCGCCTTCTTGGCCTTGTACGCGTCCACGACGTGCTTTGGGGCACGACACTGCCTTGAGAAATGGGTCTTGGAGCCGCAACGGAAGCAATCCTGGGGCCTTGCCTCCCCCTGACCCGCCTGATGTTGCTTGGCCGGGTGGGGAGGGTTAGGTCCCTTCTTGCCTTTCTTGCCACGCTTCTTGAACTTGGGCTGGCGCACCTTGTAGGCGCCGGCATAAACTTCCTGACGTGGACCCCCTCCGAGAGGCTGCGAGTTGAAGTTCTTTTTGAGAACCTCATCCTGCGCCTCAGCCACCTGGAGGGCGTCGATAAGCAGAGCATACTGCGTGAAGTTCTCCTGGCGGTAGTTCCGCGCACTCTGGAGAGCTGATGGATGGAAGGTGGAGAGAGTCTTCTCAATCTTCTGACTCTCCGTGGTTTTGGTGCCACAGAGATCAAGTTGAGTACATATCAGGTGTAAAGCTGAGTTGTATTCTCCCACCGTCTTGAAGTCCGCAAACCTCAGACGCATCCAATCCGCCTCCGCCCGCGGCTTAATGGTGTACTTCAGCCTAGCAAACCGTGCCTCGAGGGCGGTCCACAGGGCTGAAGCACTCCGTTCTGCCATGTACTCGTGTTTCAGCGTAGTACACATGTGATGGCGGAGGAAATGCAGTGCTTGGGCGTTTTCCGCCGGAGTGGTTTTGCTGGGGGCCGTCTGGGTCCCCGCATCCAATGCTCCCTTAAGCTTCCGGCCCTCAAGGACGAGTTCAACGTCCGAGGCCCATGTCAAGTAGTTCAGCCCGTTCTGAGCCAACTCCTCAAACTCCCGGTTCATGATTCCGGCCATCTGCGATTTATGCAAAAAGAGTATCAGATTACAGCAGGTAATCGATTGCATAAAGCGATGTTGATACAAAAATTCAATAAGACGGCGTTCCAAAATTTAAAAGGACATGCTTAAAATTGCTCTACTAAGTATTAAAAAAAAATTACTGTAGTAAAACATGATATAAAAGCATGTACATAGAGAAATTATGCTAAGCGTAATCATAACGTGAAAAATGGCTCTAAAAATGATTTTCCGTAATATACAAATTCAGCAAAAACAGACTATTCCAGGAATTTACAGATAATTTATTCAACAGGAATAAAAATATACAGAAAACTGGAAAAGTATACAGATGCTAAAAATGTAAATTTTCGCACAGACACGTATTCGGTCCGGCCCGTAACGGCAGCAGGCCGAAAACTGGGCCGAATAACCAGGCCAAAACCCACCGCTAGCCCAACCTGCCCGCTGTAAATTATTTTTCTGTTTTCAGGCTGCACATTAATGGGCCTAAAACAGCCCATCCGGTAGCGAGCTGGCCCAGCATGGCCGATCCTGGCCGATCGATCATCGATCGATCGTGCTAGCCATGCTAGCATGGCCGTTCGGCCGGCGGCGGCCGCCGCAGCTGGCGAGGCCGGCGATCGTGGCCAGCAGGGCCTCGCGCGTTTATGCGCGGCCGAGGCTGGTGAGCACGGGTCAGCGGGGCGGCGAGCACGGCAGCGGTCGGGGCGGCGGCCAGTAGGGCTCGCAGCGACCGACTTGCGACGAGCGCGTCGTAAGTGCGACGACGGCGCCACGTAGTGCGAGGCTCGGTGTGTTGCGTGGCGGCTTGCCGACCTATGAACACAACGAGCAGCTCTACATTGGGCAGCCGCCGGGCGGAAGTGCGACGACGGCGCCACGTAGTGCCAGGCTCGGTGCGTTGCGTGGCGGCTTGCCGACCTATGCAACACACGACGAGCGGCTCTACATTGGGCAGCCGACGGCGTCCTTTACACTGGCGCATCTAATGTCAATTTTCTTCGTCGTGTTCATCCGGAACCGTGACGGCGCGTTGCACAGCTGGTGCGCCGCGGCGGTACCGTGATCATCCGGATCACGTCCGTACCGACTCCCTACAGTGCCGTCATCAAATCCCCTTGAATCCGAGAGTATCGACATTGGTCGGCGACGTATTCGTCAGCTCGACTCTCGGGAGGGAAATCGACACCGTAGGTAACATCTAAAGATTACGAGAGACGCAAAAACGGAAAAGAAAAGGCGATGCGAATCCATTTTTGCGATCAGATTGTGGTTATACCTTCGCGATCGGTGCAGGGAGCCTGCTTGAGGAAGGCTCGACGACAGCTCGGCGGAGAGCTTCGTGCTGATAACGTGTTACGCACCCTCTGCCGGCTGGCCGGTCCCGAGGCTGCGTAGCGTAGAGGAAGTAGTCAAAGGACGCAAGGTATGGCACAAGTAGTCTTTATTATCAATTGTGTGTCTCTCTCCATACAATACATGGGGTATATATAAGAGGGAGAGGGGCTAGGGTTGAGGACCAATCTAGGGGAAAACCCCCCACCCAAGAAAGGGTGGGCCCGTACGAGTCACGTACGGGTCGGTTTCCCAACACAGACCAGCTGATGGCCCAAGCGTGTCACGCGAGGATTCCTGGGTGGCGGCGCACGTCTCCACTGCAAATAAATAGCCAGCTTAATTTAGGGTTTAGACTTGGGTTTTGTTTAGTCAAAAAGTTAGCCGCTGTTGCAACTTCGTGTTCTTCATCTGTGTCGGAGAGACCAGATCTAGACCGCTACCGGAACCCCAATTTATCTGTACTTCACATATATTCGCAATATTCAGATTGCATCTCAATTCTTGCTTGTTCTTCGATTGCATGCAGGAATTGGACCCTAGTGGTTGGGTCGACTGTGCTTCAGCGCTGTCAATAACCTCCCGGAGTTGGTGTAGCGATTGCTAAGGCGCAACGTCCTCGCACGTTTGTTGTCGGATCGTCAACGTCGACGCCACCCAAATCGATAGTTATCTCTCATCGAAAGATCGGGACACCTTTGCCTCTATCAAGTGGCATCAGAGCTCAGGTTGCTCGGTGAGAAAATTTATCCCTAGATTAGTTTGTTTTTTTTCATACCTATAATCCACGAAAGGCCATACAAAAATATTTTAGATTAGTTCATCCTTGTCCCAAAGACAGTCTTAGCCTTTTCGCCAAATCGCTTAGTTCTATTTGTTGAATTTTCGTTGCATCGTGTGTCGAGTTGCTGGTTTTAGTGTCTAGATTTTAGAGTTTCGAGTTCTAATCACGTTTTGTTCACGCCACATTCACATACACTTGCATCCACCTTGTTGTCATCCTCCGCTGCCAATTCCCGTCGTTCCATCATCGTGCACCATCGCAAGTTTCTGCGCCCCCAAAAATAATCCCCATACGCTGGCCGTTGTTGTTCGTTCGCACCATCGAAAAGTTGGGGAAGATCAATTTAGATCGGTTCCTTCAGGATCGTAATTGCTGGACAGTTTCCATAATTGCGGACGTTTGTGCTTGTTCTGATCGGTTTGTCTCTATGAAAAAAAGGAAGTCATAGATTACTCGTATATCCAGGACAGTCCGATCTGTTTCCTAGTTGTTTTGCTCACCTATCTTGTATTCTGTTGGAAAGTTTGATCGGTAAAGAGAAACAAAGAGAGAAAAAAAAGGACAGGAAGGAAAGATAAGATTTTCTTGGAACTTGATCCGTTCCCAACTCATAAAGATTGACTAGTTGAATTTGGCGTGCCGTCACGGCACGCCCTTGATGTTTTTTTTTTGCAGTATATATATTTTTTGTTAACCAAAATGTTAGCTAAATTGGTATGTTGGAACATGTTTTTATTCTGTCATGAATAGGTAGCATTTTTTTTGTGCTTTTCGGATATATTGTATATAATATTCAAATATTCAGTGGATCGAAATGGTCAAACATGTTTGCATTTCGACGTCAATATTTAAGTGAAATCAGGAAAATCCATTTGAATTTGATTCTACATTTGCGGAAAGTTCGTTCGTATGGTGTCGAAATATTGGCCAAAATGAAATGTTGTAATATTTTTATTATTTGCTATGAGTATATTTTTTTTTGAGCATTTGCGTTATATTTTTGTGGACCATCGGAATATTAAGCAATTGGAAATGTCTGAAAATGCTGGTATGTTGACTTAAATAGTTCACATTTATTTTTTTGTGAGCATGTTAGTACAGCTAAAATTGAAATGGTTGGAAAATGTTTCTATTTTTTTATCACTGGTTAGTTGAAGTCCATATGTGGGAAACACACATTTATTCAATTGAATTTGATATAATTGGAGGGAGTGCATATTACTTTCAAATATTTACCAAATTGAAATGTTTAATTTGAGATTACAGCTAGAGGAAGTGCATTATGTTTGAAAATGTCGATATTTGTAAATTGTGTAGATTTGGGAATTGTTAGTATGCAAAGAGAGTTCATGTTTGCAAATTGTCTAGATTTCGAGAAGTAGGCAAATTAGAAAGTTATTTAGATTCGTTTTTTTTTTCACGTTAATAAAATGGTTAGATTTGAAAGGTAGCTGGAATTTTGAAATATTCAAAATTGGAAATGTTGTTTTCGGAAGCTGTTTAGATTGTAAAATTGTTGGAATTGAAAAAGTGTATATGTTGAGAACTCTTTTAAATTAGCTGAAATTGTCAAATGGGGGAGATATTTATGTTTGCATTATCTGTACGTTTAGTAAATGCTCAGATTTTGTAAACATGTTGATATGCTGGTAATATTAGTGAATACCGTTGTGCGGTAAACTTAAATTTGGAAATGTTCACATTGAAATGTACTGAAATTTAGAAAATGTTTGTACCATGACCAATTACCCCTTTCCTAATTTTAAAATTTGTTTAAATTTCTTTGAGAACATCGTGGTATGGAAAATTCAAGTTTGGAAATATGTGCGTAAAAAATTGTTTAGTTTTGTATATAATGAAATTTGGGAGAAATTTGCACTTTAATTTTAATTAAATTTCGGTCTTTAAGATACTGTTGTGTGGAAAATTCAAATTTGGAATTGTGCACGGTCACTGAAATTTTGCATGGTGCACTGAAATTTAGAAAATGTTTGCACATTGCCTAATTGGAAATTTGTTTAAATTTCAGTGGGATATACCATGGTATGGAACATTTTAAGTTTGGAAATATACCTAATTAAAATTTTGTTTAAATTTCAGTGGGAAACAACGTGGTATGGAAAATTTAAGTTTAAAATTGTTTAGTTTTTGAATATAATGAAATTTGGGAGAATTTTAAATTTAGGAGATTTTTGCACTTTAAGTTTAATTAAATGTTGGTCTTTAAAATAACGTCGTGTAGAAAACTCAAATTTGGAATTGTGCATGGTGCACTGAAATTTAGAAAATGTTTGCTCCTTGCCTAATTACACCTTGCCTAATTAAAATTTTGTTTAAGTTTCAGTGGGAAACACCGTGGTATTGAAAATTTAAGTTTGGAAAATATGTGCGTCAAAATTTCTTTAGTTTTGGATATATTGAAATTTGGGAGAATTTTGAAATTTAAATTTAATTAAATTGCGGATTTTAAAGTATCGTTATGTGGAAAACTAAAATTTGGAAATTTCCACATTAAAATTTGGTTGGATTTCGGTGCATTGAAATTTAGAAAATGTTTGCACCTTGCCTAATTGCACCTTGCCTAATTAGATGTTTGTTTAAATTTAAGTGGAAACGCCGTGGTATGGAATATTCAAGTTTGGAATTTTGTGTGCCAAAATTTGTATAGTTTTTGAATAAGTTGAAATTTGGGAGAATTCTGCATTTTAAATTTATTTAAATTTCAGAGTCTAAAAAGAAGAAGGAGAGGGAAAAAAATAGAGGGGAAAAAAAGGGCCGAGCTGGCCGAGACAGCTACGTAGCAGCCAGCCCGGGCCAACAGGCGACCCATCTGGCCGGCCCACCCCAGTCGCGGCGTCACGCTGACCTCATCGGCGGCTGGGCTCTGCCACGGCGGGGCGGAGCTCGCCGGCGGCGCGCGGCTGCGTTCCAGGACGCGCGCGTCGTCGAGGCGGGCGCGCACGGACGTGGGGAGCCTGGAGGTGGCGGCGACGCCCATCCTGGGTCGCCGGAGCGGCCGCGGTGGCGTGCGGTGGCGACGGAGGGCAGCGGGCACACCGGGGACGATTCCGGCGCGGAGACGGCGTGCCGGCGGCCGATCCGAGGCGAGGAGGAAGGGGAGGCGACGGCGAAGGTCACCGTGATCTTCGATCTGGGCGGGGAGAGGCGTAGCAGCGGCGGTGAGCGTCGGCGACGGGGGCGGGCTCGGTGGCGCGCGGGAGCGAGGAAGGAGAAGAGAGCGAGGTGTGAGGATGTTTTTTCAGCGCGGTCCTCCAATTTTTTGGAAATTGCGTAGGGGTCCCTGTCTGTGGAAAAGTGGAGGACCGTGGAGTATTTTTTGGGCTTGCCTGTTGTTTTTCTGTAAAATGTCGCTAGACTGTGTGACCGACAGGTGGGACCCACCGCGGCACTGTAGAACACTGTAGATTTCCTACAGTGCCTATTGTAGCTGCTACAGTAGACGGCGCGCGGAGAGGCCGCGATTCTGCCCATCTTTAAATATACTAGGAAAATGGTGTCACGCACGTACCATATCTGTTGGCAAGATTGATAGGTAAAAAAAAAAAAGGTAGCCGATCAGTTTTGGTACTGTCGTTTCTTCTGGTACAAGAAAGAAGTCAACGTGATAGTGCTTTTGGGTTCAGTTTTCAATTTTGTTCACGTTCCTAGAAAACTGCAAGCTTATTTCCTGCCGTGGCTTTTGTGCTTTGAGCCAGTATCAGCGATTGTGCCCTGCACGTTTGCTTCATTTTTTATCACCTGTGTTGCTGGCTATTTCTCACGCGGACCATCTAGTTGTCGCGCATCACTCTGCCACTTCTTGCCTGCGATATCTCCATATATATTCTGGCGACGTGTGATTTCATCTGTGTCTTAGGCTCGCGTCTCTAGCACGGTCTAGTCTAGGACCAGCACTTGACTATTTTGAACGAATTTTCAGCTTTATATTACTAACGTGGTTATGGTATTTTTTTTCCGCATATATTAAGCCTACCTACAGCTCCACATACTTCTACACCGTGCGTTCTACGTTCACCTGGCAATCGCTTTATTCAATCTTCGGAGATATTTGACACTGTTGTTTGCCGGTCACCCCCTGCTGCATGGTAAGAACTTGTAAGACTTGATGTTTGCAATACTGTGAGCGATTTGCCACCACATCCTAGTAGTGATAGGAACATATACTTGTGATTTGTTTCCTGTTGTCTACTAATCATGGCAGGTTGTGGAGTTAGAATTTCTTGGTCTTCGACTATATTTGGAGATTTGCCACCACCACGACGACCACTACAAGAGGTAAAGACACACAACAACATACATGATCAGGTTCCTGCTCTGTTACCTTCGTTTGCGGGTCGATATAATCCTGCTGCTTATGTTGAATGGGAATTTGATGTTGAAACAATGTTTGCAAGACATGATTTTCCTGAGCATAAGCGAGTAAAGGCTGCTACTAAAAAATTTGTTGGTTTTGCTTCTATTTGGTGGAGTGAACATTGTCGTACAAATGCTATAAATGTGCCAAAAACATGGAGTGAATTGAAAATACTTATGCGTGGTCGATTTTTCCCTAAATATTATCTTAATGACTTGCTTCGAAAATTCTAATGTTTAAAACAGGGTAGTAACACCGTGGAAGAGTATTATAATGATTTGCAAATTACCTTGTTTCATTGTGGGTTCGAAGAAAGTGAAGATGTTATTATGGACAGATTTTGGGATGGGTTAAATTGTGAAATTCAGGAGCTACTAATGCATGAAAACTGTTCTCCTATGGATCGTTTGTTTTGTCTTGCTTGTAAAGCTGAACAGGAAATAAAGAGACGTTTTGACACAAAGACAAACAAGCACAAGGTGAATATTCCACGAGTTGAGTCGTTTGTTCCTGCCACCGCTCCGTTGTATCTCCTATGGCAACCACTTCCGTTGTTGTTCGCACTACCCCACCTCCAAAATGTGAACCATCGTCACCGACAGTACCTACACTATCTGAGAAGGACATATACAGTAATAATAAAGGTACTGATGATATCACTCGACATGAGATTAATTTATTTCCTGGAGATTTAAATAATTCTTGTGTTGAGTTGATTTGGTCACACCACCTATTTTTGAGGATAATATTGCTGAGTTGAATTTACCTTGTGATCAAATACTTGATATGCCTGCTGTTTTGAATGCACCTATTGCTGCATTTAATTCATCCGTTGATATGAGTGCACCCGCTGAAATAATTGTTGCTGCAAATAAATCATGTGACCTGACACTTAACTATGCTTTGGATCATATAAAATTGATTAGGAATGTCGAAGTGTTAGCTAGAATTTCTCATGATAATACTTTGTTTTCTGTCCCAATGGATCCACCGCTTTCTTTGTCACATGCTAGGACTAAAATTTCTGGACTCACATACTTGCGTGCGTTGAATAGCGCTTATGCCCCAGATTTTACCTTTGAATTGATTGGTGATTATGATAGTAATAATGAATTTTGGGTGCATAGGATTTGTATCACGTGTGATGAACTTGCTAGTCTGAAAGATAGTAAGATAATGCATGCGCTTAGTCATTTTGATATGACCTCCAATATTGGTGACGAATTTAAGTCAAATAATTTGTTTCATGATTATATATCTAAGCATCTTGCGACTGAAAATTTCGAGAACTTGAATTTTTGTTCACCTATTTTGGGATGGTTTAATGATAAGCGTTGCAAATCTGATTACAAGAATAAGAGCTTCACTAATACGTGCAAACTAAGTTGCAATAATTTCATGTGGTTTGTTTCTTGTGATAATTCTTTGGCTTTATATTTCACAAGACCTGGCAATTATCCCCGTATGAACGTGTCATATGTGCAACAATTGAGAGAAGTTAAAATGGATGACATATACATATACCATGTGGACGCCTTGTCTATTTGGTTAACCATGTTTCAGAAGAAACATCGCCGAGGACGGCTTCATTTTCAAGAAAGGGAGGATGATATGGACACGGCTACCTCAGATACGACCAAATTTATTACTACACTCAAACATACTTATCAGGTGATTTCTAGTAATAGTTTCAAAATACATTATTATATTTTTGGGAACAAAAATACAACACCTTGTTTTATCTTACGCAGAATAATATGTAATATGTTCAAGCCACGAGTGAAGATGCGAAAAGATTTCTCGGATGACGCGTTGTTGTTCCTAGGCTATAGACGTGCTGGTCATGCTAATGGACATCAAGAAATGTTGATTAATCAAACATGAAGGCAACGTGGGACCTGACCACATTTACGTGCACTCCATCGATGCATGCCAAGGCGGGGCCCATCATGCATGCATGTTTCGTATTTCCAATTCAGCTCACGGAAAGGAAAAGGGCCAAAGGCCTATCAACCACAACAAGACGACCAGATCAGCTGATGGCCCAAGCGTGTCACGCGAGGATTCCTGGGTGGCGGCGCATGTCTCCACTGCAAATAAATAGCCAGCTTAATTTACGGTTTAGACTTGGGTTTTGTTTAGTCAAAAAGTTAGCCGCTGTTGCAACTTCGTGTTCTTCGTCTGTGTCGGAGAGACCAGATCTAGACCGCAACCGGAACCCCAATTTATCTGTACTTTACATATATTCGCAATATTCAGATTGCATCTCAATTCTTGCTTGTTCTTCGATTGCATGCAGGAATTGGACCCTAGTGGTTGGGTCGACTGTGCTTCAGCCCTGTCAATAACCTCCCGGAGTTGGTGTAGCGATTGGTAAGGCGCAACGTCCTCGCACGTTTGTAGTCGGATCGTCAACGTCGACGCCACCCAAATCGATAGTTATCTCTCATCGAAAGATCGGGACACCTTTGCCTCTATCATGTATAATCACCCAAAAGGCAAAGAAGAGCTTCCGAAGAGAGGCCCCCAAGATTCATAGCCGTTGTTGATTGCATTGGAAATGCCAGCTACCAAGCCGATGAAGTTCAATAGGAGCAACGTGGTCGGAGCTATCAACAAGGTAGTCCATTTAAACGTATACAGCTCCGAGAACTCTCCATCATCTCCACCCTTTGATGTCACAGTGAAACTCGTATCTACACCAGCTATGACCTTGAGAAGTCCCTGGAACAAAGCAAACAGGTGTGCAGAGACACCTCCGATGACCCAAAACTGCTCATTTCTCCACCAATCATCAATGGCTACACCACTCCATCTCATTTCCAGGATGCCGGTGGTAAAAATGGAGATAAAAAGTGACATGAACCAGAGGCTGACAGCATTGGTAAGCTGCACAATAGAAACAAATCAGGGGAGTTAGATACAGATCTTCAAAAATTGTAAAACCATACGTAATGAATTTCTGAAAAGCTTCACCTCTGGAGTTATGAATTTCCCCGTCAGCAAACAGATGGCAGGTAATGTACAGTAAGCTAAGAGCGGAATCGATGTGAAGGGATATACAATGGAATTGATGTAGGAAAATCTTTCCAAAATGTTTAGTCCACCGCCATAACCATACCAAAGAGGGCAATGATTGCTGAAGAAAATTTCAATTGAACCAAGGGCCCACCGAAGAACCTGGTGAAGACGATCAGAAAGATTGAGGGGTGCAGACCCTTTGAATGCAGGTCGTTTAGGCATGCAGTAAATCGACCGCCAACCATGGCAATGCATCTTAAACCCAGTCAGAATATCTTCTGTGGCTGATCCATAGATCCAGCCAATCTACAAACACGATATAATTTAGTAGGCACCAAATGTTTCAAACAACTAGTCAAGGCAGAAGATTCAAGTTCAAGACTTTACCTCCCTCCCCCAGTCTGTCTTGTCTTCATAGCCACAACTGATAACATGTATAGCTTCCTTTAATTAGCAGAGAAGCTGGACTTGCGGTTTCTAGGGTTCCACCATCCTCGAGAAGCGTGGATGCAATAAAAACAGAAGACTGGCCAAATTTTTTCTCCAACTTCTGCTGATTTACAATACCAGACCTTTCATTTTCAACTCCTGCCAAATATATTTAAAGTTATACCTGTTATGACTGCAAAGTTCAAAAAGCTCCCCCGACCTAGCTAGCTAGGGTTTCTGCCGCTGCTGCCGCCACCGCGGCCAGCGCCTCCCTCTCCTTGCTCCCTCATCACGCGCGGCCGCCGCCGCCGCCGCGGCCGGCCCCTCCTTCTCCCTCGTCGCGCGTGACCGCCGCCCCCCGTGGCGGCGGCGCGCGTCGTCGCGCGCAGTTTTTCTCGGGCCTCTTCTCAACCTCCTCATCGCCGCCGATGGCAGGGGCCGCCGGGCGTGTACCGGGCGACGCTGTCGATGGCGGTGTGTCCTTCCCCGCGCCGTGGTAGGTGGAGCCGGTGCTCCCCTACATGGCGGCGTTGCTCCTCGGCGGCGTAGGTCCGGCGCGGCGACGGGGTCCCCCTGGTGCAGCGTGGGTGGCAGATATGGTGGTGGCGCCGCCGTTGGTGGCGCGGGTGGCGGTGGAGCTCTACCGGCCCTGCAAGCCCAGATATGGGCCCTTCAGGCCCGATCTGGGTCTATGCGGGCCTGGGGGTTCGACCTTCGTGCCTCCGGTTTGTCTGATGAGCGGCTCGTGATGGGGATGACAGCCATGACGCCACGCCTGCTGCAGCATGGCGGTGGTGGCCTACGTGCAGCATAGCGGCGGGGACTTTACGAGCCTCCCGGGGCTCGGCCAGGCCTGCTTGGCCTGGTGTGTCCCTGCTCCCGTGTCCGGTCGGCACCCACCGATGGCGGTGGAGAACGTCCTCCGGGTGGCTCTACTGCTGCCGCCATCCAGCTCCAATGCCCTGGTGTGCTCTTATCGTTGCGTCCGGTCGGCTATCGTCTCTGAAGGTGGAGGTTGTTCCTTCCCGCGTGGTTGTGATACTGCCGGATCTTGTTTACGACTGCTTCATCTCGGCCAGCCGGCCATGCTATGTTTGCCATGGTGAGACGACGATGGTGACTTCAAGACCGTGGTGGCGTTTGGCATCGACGCGGTGACGCTTGAGAGTGTCACCCTTCGTTCCTGGAGCGCGTCTGGTATACCTCTTCCCCACACCTCAGTGCGTACCGGGGGAAACCTTAGGACTAGTCCGGGCAGCAGCGTCGTCGTCGCCTTCCTTCTTGAAGGTGCTGCTTGGTATGCGGCTATTCGGAGTGCTAGGATCGTGGTGGGAATACTCCGGAGAGGACGTAGCGGTTGCGAGTTATTTTCGTTTTCATTGATCCGCCGATGTCGGCCTTGTTTTCTCTTCTTTTTTCTTTTCTTTTCTTTTGGGCTTGGTTGTGTTGTTTGGCCCCAGCAGTGGTCTCAAAGTTGTACCGTGTGGTCGCTATATTTATATAGCGGGGCGAAAGCCTATTTCTTCAGTTATACATGTTATTAGAATGTAGATAAATATTCCCCAGGCGACCCCGGGGCGCCCGCGCCGCCGCCGCCAGCCACCTCCACACCTCGTCCTCTCCCCCCCGCTGCCGCCGGAGGAGGCTGTCTCACGGTGGACGGCGGCGGCGGGAGGTCTGTCTCCTCCTGAAAATCCAAATCCCACCACAAATTCCCCCAAATCAACCAGAGAAGCTCTGGGCGCGTCGCCTGCTCGCCATGGCATCCGCGCCGGCGGCGCTCCGCCTCGTCTCCTCCCCGGCGATCTGGCGTCCGTGCTGCCGCTGCTCCGCCACCTTTGCCTCCGTGCTAGCGGCGCTCCGCCTCGTCTCCTCTGCTCCATGGACAAGCTGCTCCGTCCCGCCGACGGCCGCTCTCACGCCACTCCGACGTGGCAACGACGACGAGCAGCCGTGGCCGGGCCCGATCTGGGCCTCCGTCTGGAGGCGGCCACAGAGGCCCATCTGGGCTCGATATGGGTTTTGCGGGCCGTGGCAGTGGCGCACGGCTGCAACCCTGAAGGTGTGGCGCTGGTTCCCCGGAGGTGCGGAGGCCGCCGAGACCTGCTCATCACTTGGCTGCCGTCTGTGCTCTCCATCCCGGCTGAGTCCTTCGCCGACAAGGTACCTTACCCCATCTCCTGGCACGGATTTTGGTGTGCGGCTTTGGAAGTGCGGGAGAAATCCCTGCCGGTATGTCCGGCACTGGCGTGGCGGCGCCTGAGGGCGTCATCATCCTGCCTGGAGGGCGTCATGGCAGCCCATGTTTCCGCTCACCCTGAACACCGGGGGAAACCGTAGGACCAGCTTGCTGGTCCGGGTAGCAGCGGCGCCTTAGCGTCGTAGTCCTTCCTGGAGGTTCTACCTAGATGTTCAGTGGTCTGTGTTGTCGATGTGAGATAGTGGGACGATGTCAGACTCCGCCTGGGACATGCACTCACTCCAGTTCTTGTTCTGCTATGAAAGCTCCCGCGCCAGCGATTGACTTCTGCTACTGGCCTGGCAAGTTTGGATCCGAAGACGATGGACACTGCCCTTGTGCTGCTTTTACTTGCTGTGCTTGGTCAAGATCCTCCCATGACCGGTACTGTGTTGAGGAAGTTTCGGGCTTTTGGTGTCGTCTCGGCTCATCTTTGCTCAATGACAACGCAATGAGGCCTCCCCAACCTGTTAATCGTCTCGACCTCCCGTGGCGGAGCTCCCAGTCAAGGTTCGTGCTCAGTGCTAGGCTTGGCACTCATTGATCGGGTTTGCTCCTCAGTTGTGCCTAGGATTCGATATGCACGCAGGTGCGACGCGCTAGGCTATTTGCTGAGTCTTGGTATTGTGATCCTCGCCAACACCCCTCCTCTACTTGTGCCTCATGGTGATGGACCTTCTGCCTGCTAGCTTTTTTAGATAATGGGCTCATGGTCTTTGTTTGTTCAGTAGTGCATAAACATCAGATGGCTGCCTCTCGCAGGCGAGACCCATCTTTCCCTCTGTAATTTCTTATGTATTCTGACCGATGTCAACCCGCAGGGGTGGACAGGAGCCTGGTCTTGTAACCTATTTTTGAAGCAAGAATATTCAGGTGGGGATTCTCTCCCTTTGGTGACCGTTTCAAAAAAAAAAGAATGAAGATAAAGATTTATCTAGAACAATCATGACGTTTCCTTCCAAAGTTCGGTGGTACCTGGAGTACCTTCTTCAGTTTCGCTGAGAGCATATGCAGGGGATTGGTTCTCTGCTCTCTTGAAAAACGATATTTTCTTGTTCTCAGTTTTAGTCTTCGTGGTCTTCTTAGTCTTCTTAACAACAAAGCAGAAACAGCAAAAACAACACTTCGGCCAGCAGTTGCAAGTCCTGGATGGTGGCTTCTTTGTTTTGGTGCATCATAACCATATAACGCCTGCCTTCTGAATACACATCCAGTACCGACATAGATGGGGCCCTGGATACCATCCAATCCTTTCATGTTGATCTGTAAGAAGCAAATGCGGGAATTTATAGCAACTTTAAACGAATCATGTACGCAGGAAACATCTAAAATATATGAACTAGAACTCTTACATCAAAAAAGACGATGTTCCTGTTGGCATATCGATCATGACGATCAATCCCATCTAATCTTTGAGGGAACTGTACGTAGCAAACTTTCTTTCCTACCAATGGATCCATCATAAAACACATTGCTTCCTTTATAGCTTTGCTGTTGTTCACGTAGTGATCACAATCCAAGTTCAACATATATGGAGCATTAGTTAGTACAGCAGAGACTTGGACCTGCCAGCCAAACCAAAGAAGTTAAGAAATCCACCACACAGGTTGCTGTAGTTATAGAAGATTGACAGAAAAGACATAGAACACATTATTAAATTTACCAAAGCATTCATAGCGCCAGCTTTCTTATGATGGTTATATCCTGGCCGTTTTTCTCTTGAAACATAAACCAATCGAGGGAGCTCATTTCCTTCCACATCATGGCCACCACTTTGGCCAAGGAAGACCTATTAGTACAGAAAATTGAAGTTCTTTATAGCCACAAAGTAAGCGAATGAAAAGGAGGTTCCCCATAGCATTTAGAGCGTAACACCATATATTGTGTAAACAAACCTGAATCATTCCAGGATGATCACGAACGTTGTTTCCAGGCCATGGAGTCCCATCTTGCATGGTCCACCCTTCCTCAGGAACTTTCTGGGCTTTAGCAACCAACGCATTGATTCTAACCTTGAATTCCTCATACTCTCTCTAAATTTTTTAAGTTTATCCTGATTAGCATCACTATCAAATAAAGGACGGTAGCAAAGAATAATACCCCCTTCGTCCCATAATATAGATGTTATTACAACCAATATATTATGGGACAGAGGGCGTAGAAGAGACCAAACAATGCACCTTCATTGCTCTTCTCTCCCTAACAAAGTTCGGGCCACCTTATCTTTCAGGTAGTCGATTTTCTGTTGGAAATACCACTCTGGAGCACGTGGTTCAATGAAATATTTTTTACAGAATGGAACCCATTTCTTTGCGAATTCAGATGTTTCAGACAATCCCTCAAATGTCAGCATTGCAACACCATCATCAGAAACATAGCACGATAGCTTCTTAACTGGATAATCTACTGCCAGAATAGATAGAACAGTATTTGCTGTGACTAAAGGAGGTTCCTTTAAAGGGTCAACAGCACTGACAAAGAAATCAACCGGTGCGAGCTAGGAAGGCTGGCCATCTTTGTCAAACCTATGCAAATAAGAAATTAGTCCCAAAACTTCAGAAAGAAGAGAAGGGAAGTACAACTAGGATGCAACAGAACTAACCTCACGGACAAGCGGTCAAGGTAAGTCTCCCTCTTAATAGGAAACCACTTTGAGAATTGATCGAGAATCCAAGACATGGCAAACCAGATTTCACAGACTACAGATATGAGCCATAAAGCAAATGCATCATGCACAGGGTGCATTACTCGATAGTGGAAGAAGAAACCCAGAACCACTAGCCGAATTATGATAACCATTCTATAGGGGTTAATCTGGCTTGAAGAAATCGGAATCTTTCTCGACAATGGTTGTCTAGCTTCATCCATTCTGGTTAAGAAGTCAACAAACAGACAGTAATTGAGTATATAACACACTACAAATAAAAGGTCAACAATATTTAAGAAAATAAATAAACTGGCCATTTGTATGGTTTTTGGCCCCGGTCTTCCTTATAAACTGGGTCAATTCTTTTCTTCTATACGAATTGCAGGAACGTCCTGCCCTCCTCGAGTGGTTACTCGAAAAAATATTTAAGAAAATACAAGAGGAAACCTATTAGTCAAAGATCCAATGTTGAAGTTCCAAACTATGTAATTGCATCATTGGTCCAAGTAAGGTAAATAGGACATCTATGATCCACAAGTTTCTTTTATATTCTAACAAAGTTTTGAAGAGCTACTTATGTTTTACATACTTACTAGTATATCCCAATGCTAGAACATAGCATGAAAAGGTTGGGAGTATACAGTACAAAATGGTCTGTTAAACAGAAACTAAAATGATATATAGGTAAAACAAAATTTACAGGATCATACAGTGGTAGATGTGCATCATCGTCATCACCATTCCAGTCTTGACCGCTACCATCATTCCTCATCTGGTGCAGGCTCTCCTGCTTCTGCCTCCAGCTCTCCATCCGCTCTTTCCATGCAACACTACCATAACCATATGCAGCAAGATCCTTCGACGGGACCATAGACCTTGGTTGCACTGCAAGAAAACAAACCATTATCTGACTCTATTCAAAAGATCGTCACAACAAAATTGTAGTTAAAGTAGGCACCAGGTAGATTGGGATCCGCACAGGGAAGCGGATGGATTCTATTTCCTCCGCCGCCCATGAAAGACGGCACAAGAGCGTGGTGCTCCGGCGGGATATCATCAACCTGCAAGCACAATGGAACAAGCAATTGAGCACTCATTCTGACAAGAGATAAATCTGAGCTAGTAATCCAGAAGCGCAAAAACTGCCGGTACCACCATCTGCCCATTGGTGAGAAGGAGAACATTAGGGACGGGCTGGAAAAGCTCATGGCCATTCAGGTCTCCACCGCGTCCGTAGCTCATGTGGGCATGAAGCACGGACTCGGTGACATACTGGGTGTCATCCCTCCAATTGAACTCAATTCTCTATGTCATCGGCACCGTCCTCCTCCTCATCGCCGGGCACACGAGCGCAACCTGCAATCAACACAAGTTATCACACGAGACTCAATAAACCAAAATTTGGCCAGCCAGTTCGGCGGCGACAAGGGCGGTACCAGCGGCATGGGGCCGGAGGAACAGAACTTACCCTTGAGGCGCTTGAAACGAGTCTTGCACTGCGCGCATTTCTGCGTGCCCTCGCGGCGCTCGTACTCGTAGCAGTCGCCGCAGACGGGAAAGGCGCACTCGTTGCACGCCACGAACGGCTCGCCGTCAGGTGTCACCCCGACGTCGTCTCTGCAAATCTGGCAGACCTTCCCGTTCTGCAGCCTTAGCGGCTTCGGCTGCGCAAATTAATAAAATAAAATTATCAACGCCGCTCCGCAACGGAAACCCACGGCCCTGAACATTCCTCGGCGACGTAACGCTGGGCAGCTCCTGCCGCACGTACCCCGTGATCGCCGTCGCGGCGGATGACGATGAGCTCGTTGCGGTTGTGAGAACCGGTGACTAGACCGGCGCTGGCCTCCATGCCTCCTCCACGTAATCTTCCTGGACTCGCGCCCCCGCGCACCGCTCGTTCTACCGGATCCCCATCCCCGAGAAACAAATCGCGTCAGGACAATGCGCCGCGCTGAGGATGGGAGGGCGGCAGCGTCGGTGAGAAGATCAGTGGAATTTCAAAGAAGGAAATGTGGCGGTGGAAGAAGAAAGGAAAGGAACGCACTACCAGGAAACCAAATTACTCTTTTTGGCAAAAAGAACTACAGTAAAAAGGAACGCGGTAAATGTTATCAGAGGTGTTATCGGGCTAACGGCAGCACTGTGTGTTTTATTCATCCCATTTTAGATCCACGGCTTTTTCACTTGCGCTCACCGTACTTCGGGTCGGTCAGTGCAAGTTATATTTTCTTTTTGGCAAAAAGATGCCTCTCTTAATCTCCATCAGTGGACATTTTACTATTTGTTACACTTTTCTAAAAGCTTTTATTATTTTTCACATTGATCACTACATGTCAGTGACACGTGGTGTGACAAATAATAGAAATGAAAAGAAAAGTGTGCCAAATTGTAAAACCGTCTGGCCGTGGCGGACGCGTCGAAGGCACCTCCGGCGTGTTCAAGTGTTGTGTGCGGCTCCGGCAGATTCAAGTGGAGAGAATTCCTTATTTGGCCCTATATTAAACTTGGCTGCCTTTCTTGGCCTTGGGCAAAAATTTCTTCCCTTCATGACTCCTAAATTTCACCCTGTGCCTTATATGGCCCTCTAGTACAAATTTTGCACCAACGGAGTTAACTTGTCATGTAAGATGACATTTTTGCCCCTGATGCAATATGTGACCAAATTGAGGCATAATTTAAATTAAAAAAATTCAAAATTTCGGCAGAACCTCCCTTGTATCTGGAGGCCATATCCCGTGCACACAGTTCATATGACATATAGAATAACATGCTGACAATTTGACAGTACAAACATCCACACATAATGTACTGAGCCCAAAATAACTTGGAAAGTAACCAAAAGAACCTCGTATGCCAAGTTCACGGTACATACAACACGCTGCCAAGTTCACAGTATATGCGGCCAAGTTTAGAATACAAACGGAAGCTTGTATAGTCACAAACTGAGCCTTCTTTTGCTTCTTGTGCTCATTGCAGGGCTAGAAGGGTTGAACTTTTTGCTTCTTGTGCCCATTGCTGGGCTGTCAAATGGCACCATAGGGATTTTTGGAACAGGCTCTTTCTTTTTTTGCTTGGCCTTGGGCAAAGAACTGTCGAGAGGAAGTGGCACAAGCTGATTGGAGCCGGTTTTTGACCTGCAGTTATGCATGTATGGCAATAGTAATTTTAGAGCAACTAAAATAAGAAAAAGTAATGCAGACTAGAAACAAATTGTGAACTAAAATAGAGACAGTACCCCTTTGATCCACCAGATTCACACTTGGCTTTTTTTCCTTTAGTGCTACTTTTGTCAGCCGATCTTTTCCTACGATGAGAAGAGAGCATGTACAATAGAAACAAGTTCTAATTTAACTTAATCTTAAATTTTCAGAAATAGTTGTAATTACCTTTTAGGTGCTTTTTCTTTTCCTTTTTCCTTTTCCTTTGTTGTAGTTTCCAAGCTAAGGCATGGTGAGAATAAGCAACTTGTTCTAATTCAAATTCAGATGGAGGAAAGTGTACAAGGGATTACCATGGTGGAAAACTCATCCTTGTTGGTGCTCCAATATCACACGGCACAATGGATGATTCGGTTGTTTTGGTGGTCTTTTTCTTCCTCTTTGGTGGTTCTCTAAATCAGAAATAAGAAAAGTGAGATCTCAAGAAAAATAGTTGCAGAAATAATAATGCAAGAAAGTCAGATAAATGTTGGCTTTTTTACCTAATAGCCATCATTGCAGCTTTGTCATCCGGGTTACCCTTCTTACAATTGTGCCAATGATGCCCATACTCCTTGCAAATAGGGCACAAATGTTGGCCTGGTTTCCTTTTCTTGTCGCTGCAGCCTTTGTACCTCTCAGTTTTAGGCCTACCGGCTGTAGCTTTTAGGAGTGGTGGAAACATGAAGAATCCATGTTCAGATTTAGGCCACTGAGTTTTGTCCGGCATAGCAGGGATTAGTTGGGCATAAGCTGCTCTAAAGGTGTCAACGGTGTAATACAAGTCAACATGGTTCTTTATGTGTGTATTACTTAGTGATGTGATGAAGGCAAGAGCATGCTTGCAAGGAAGGCCAGAAACTTGCCATTGTCTACAAGAACATGTCCTCTCTTGCAAGTTGACAACAAACCTAAACCCACTGCCTCCCAATGCAGTCACTTCAGCCACTTCGTCTGAGCATTCTACAACCTCCAAGTTTAGGTCTCTTGTCATTGCATTCAGCCTCTTCATTAGGTGGGGCAGAACCAATGCATCTAACTTCTTTGCTACCTTTCTCCTTCGGTTCCACATAATCATAATAAGCTGTCTCACCTTGTCCATGAAGTCATCTAAGTTCAACGATTTGTAGTGCTTAATCCAATTATTGAAGCACTCTGCCAAGTTGTTTGTTACATAGTCCACCTTGCACAAGGTAGAGAATTGACTCCTAGACCACAACCTATCATGCCACTTCCTTATATATGCTGTAGCGGCTGGTTTTACTTCCTCCATTGCAACCCAATGTTTTCCAAATACATATGGGTTCCATGAATAAGCGGCAGCCCAAAGATGGTCGTCAAACACCTTTCCATGAAACTTCTTCTTGAAATTGCTCACCAAGTGAAACATGCATTCTCGATGTTCGGCCTCTGGGAACACTTCCTTTACCCCTGTCATGACTGCCTGGCCAGCATCAGTGCATATGGCCAAACCTAGTGGTGATCCTATGGCCTGTCTAAGTAGTTGCATGAACCAGATCCAATTCTCGTTAGTTTCAGAGTCAAAAACTCCAAAACAGACCGGATACATCCAATTATGCCCATCAACAGCTGTTGCACTAGCTAGCTGCCCCTTGAACCTGCCCGTCAAGAAGGTACTGTCTACTGCCAAGTATGGTCTACAGCCAACACGGAACCCCTCTATGCAAGGTTTAAAAGCAACAAAAATTCTTCTAAATCTGATTTTACCATTTATAGTATGATGATCGATCTGCACTATGCTGCCGGGGCAACAACTCTCAACTTGCGCCTTAAACCTATACAAATTGTTGAAACTGCTATCCCAATCACCATAAAGTTGTTTCAGAGCTAGCAGCTTACCCATATAGACTCTTTTGTAGTGGATGTTGATCTTGTAGTGTTCTTTAAGCTTCTGGCTCAATGCATCTGCTCCGAGAGTTGCATCTTCAATCAACCAGTCCTTTACCTTCTCACATATCCAATGCTTAGTTGCATTCTTCACTTTCTTTTGCCTTTTTGTACTAGAACAATCATGATCAGAAGGATTTGTTTTCACC
Source organism: Poa pratensis (assembly GCA_947311845.1). NCBI lineage: Eukaryota > Viridiplantae > Streptophyta > Magnoliopsida > Poales > Poaceae > Poa > Poa pratensis. The sequence continues at coordinate 44,468,564 of CAMZMU010000093.1, read as the reverse complement.
TACAAAATCAGAATATAAGTAATTAGGTCCAAGATCAAAATATAAGTAATTAGCTACAAAATCTCAAAATAAGTTGGAAATTACCACTACAGTACACATATCATCTGTTGTAGAAGCATGTATCCTCCATGGGCAATCATCTTCATCTCTTCTTTTACAATAGGCTGTGAATCTATGTGGAGCACTTTTCTCCGTGTTAAACTCAAAATCACGTTTGACAGCATGTTGACGAATGGCCAACTTAAACTCATCCATATCAGGATATGTGGATCCTACGGTCATCGGAGGGTCTTCTTTATCGTACTCAACATGGGGTGCATGATTTGGCTCATGTACCTCCTCATCCTCCTCTACTTCGGCCTCATCCGTACTCTCATCCTCGCTCTCGTCCCCGCAAACATAGTCTCCTTTCTTCTCTTTATCAGAATAAATAACCAAATTTAGAGGTTCTTTCTCTGAATACATGCTCTCTTCATCGATACCAACATGCTCATTCTCGGGTATTGGATTCCGAAGATAACTATCATCTTGTGATGCCTTGTTGTTTGGTGACAAATGCACATCATCATGCCACTCGGTGATAGGCTTATATGGTTCAGAGGGATCACAATATGCAACAAATATTTGAACAAACTTTGTCTCGGAGTGTTTCTCAAACATTGCCATCAATTCTTGATCAGATTTTATTTCTGGGAATGTTTTAAGAGCCTCATCATAGTACTGAAGATGTGCAACTTCTAAATATCTTGCTGGATACTCCTCTACAATTGATGCAACCAAATCATTATAGTTTGTCAAATCTGAGTCAATAACCTTCTCAAAACAAAAACATCTGATTTCTTTTCTAGCATTTTTGGGGTTGGCAAGCAATCTTATTTTCAGCCAGTAACTGGAATTGGGATCCATCCTGTAAACATATTAGGCATCCATAAGCACTATACTAGCAATCAGACAAGCAGAAATGCTACTGGCAAGTGGCAACAAGATCAATACTAGCAGCGAGGTAAAATTTGCTTACCCTTCTGGCCATGCCGACGATCCCGCACCCGAAGCTGAAGCCACGCCCGAGGCCGCTGAGCTCGCCGATGGATGCCCCGACGCGACACCACCTTCCTCCGCCGCGGCACCTTCTCCTGCAGCACCTCCCTCTACCTTCGCAGCACCTCCCTCTACCGCCACATGAACAGACCCGCCACCCCCTCTGCTCCCATAGCTGTGGCGCCGCCTCCGCCGTCGCTCCCAAAGCTAGGGTTAGGGTTCGCGGCTGCATGGAGGAGGGAGGGGACGGGTTGAATCGGGTCCGTTTCGAGGCCAACATGGACAGCCCCGTCGCCGCCCTGTGCTCCCATAGCTGTGCCGCCGCCGCCGCCGTCGCTCCCGCCGCTGCAGAGAGGACGGAGGGAACAGGTCGACTCGGGGAGACGGGCCCGATATGGTTCTCTCGTTTCTTTTCCTCTCCTTTTTTTTCCTTCCTGTGTGAATAGACCCAGGGTATACTTGTCCAGAAAACGGAATTGTAACGGGAGGTGCAAACGGAATTAACGGCAAGGCCACATAAGGCACCGAGTGAAATTTAGGAGTCATGAAGGGAAGAAATTTTTGCCCAAGGCCAAAAAAGGCAGCGGTTTAATATAGGGCCAAATAAGGAATTCTCTCATTCAAGTGTGCACGCGGTAGAACCTGTTCCCCTGGCATACTGTAGCGGCGTGCTTTGGGCGCACCGTTAGACGTGTTTCTCATGGGCCAACTAATATGAGTTAGTAGATACAAAGTTATATAAGTATAAACATTTTAAAATCCCTAGGAGTAGTATATGTTTGCTTAAAAAATGTTTGCTGCCTTTTAATTATTATTTTTACCCCATAATAATAAGCTGCTATTATAAGGGACTAGATAATAAGTAGTATGGAACAAAATTACCCTAATGGAATGAAGGATTGCAATCGCAGAGCATTTGTTTTTACCTCCGTCATGCTACCTTTTTATGAAGCTACACGTGCACTTAATGCCGAGTCTAAACGTGACATTCAGAACACACTAAATAATACCATGGTGAAATGAATCTGAATTGTGTGAGCACTATCAGAAATGCTGATACGATATCAGCATCTAATATTGGAAATTATATAAGTCGGCTGTCGGGGGGCTGCCCCGGGTAGGGCAAAGATGATGTGTTATGAACAGTTAAGGTCTAACCGGATCAAGGAAAGAAGAGCCGGCTCAGTTATCCGGGTCGGATCTCAAGGCGATTCGGTCAGTCCTACTTCAAGCCAGTGAAAGAAAAGACCAAAGGGGATCCGGTGAGGTTTAACCGGATCCAGGAAAGAAGAGCCGGCTAAGTTATCCGGTCGGTCAGAAAGGACCCGGGTAGGGCAACTCGGATGATGCACAGGGGCCAAGTAATGTCAGTAAAAGTCACGGGCACTGTAAGGTTACTGACCGGGGCTCAGAAGACAGCAAGGTGCTGCCACAGGTTTTCCGGGTCACAAGCCCCTAGGCGCTGACTCGGCCTATTCGGGAAAGGGGCAGTGCTAGGCTACTGTGGTCTACACTGCCTTAAGCTCAAAGAGGAAAGATAAGCCTGTGGTGAACAGAGGGTGAGCTGGGCTGAGTGACAGTGGCCAGTGTTTGTCCTGTTCTCCTTGTCCATGCCATTGTCCTCTGCGGCCAGGGGCAAAAGGGTAATTCGGTTACTGTATATAGGCAACACCACCTCCTCCTGTGGGAGGATCGACCATTGTGAGCATCATTTCCCCCCCAAGCTTCATCTTCTACCTAGAGCCCGTTCCTTTGTTCATCATACAGCTCAAGGAGCGCTCTGTACTTGTAAACACTTGAGATATAAGAGAGTAGGCTAGAGCTGCAGTAGGGGTGTTACCTCCACAAGAGGGCCCCGAAGCAGGGTACATCGTGGTGTTCTTCGCTGTTCTTGGTTTGCTTTGTTCTTGTTGATTCCTGCGAGGTTCTTGTTTGATCTTCATGCGTGCTTCATAGGCGCGCAAACCCTCCCGGTTCCCCCAACGCCCAAGCGAGCCCACACTTAAGCCATACCCATGGCATCTGCCGTGACACCACCACGACAGTTGGCGCCCACCGTGGGGCAAGCAGTGGCGTTGGCTGGGGTTTCCATCCGGACGGGCTCCGTCACTGGTGCCGGCGAGCGGGTCCTCTCCGGACTCGTGTGCAAGCTCGGCGAGTTCAACTTCATCAGCGACAACGCGGGGTGCTTCTCCAACAAGCCCTTCCCCGCGGATGGCTTCCTCATGACGCTGGGCAGCTTCGTCACCTACGTCGCCACCGAGCCAGTTCGCGAGTACCCGGCGCAGGTGCTCGTGGCTGCGGATCCTCCCTCTTTCCGCGCAGCTCGCGGAGGGCGTAGCGCTCGCCCTGGGAGCAGCGTGGAGGTCATGGTGGCTGCCGCAAACGCTGCTGCAGGCAAAGGAGGTGCCAGCACGAGCGTGCCAGAGGAACTGGCCACGCCAGTCGATCCGGCTGACAAGCCGACTCGGACAGCTAAGTTCCCTAAGGAGAAACCCGATCCGTTGGTCCCCTTGGCATGTCAAGCAGGGGTGCTTCCTTAGAGGGTATCTTGGAAAAGCTAGCTCGGCCAGTGGCTCCTGGAGCAAATGTTGATCTTACTGTAGCTCAGCTAGAGGCAGAGCGCCTGAGGTTGCAAAAAGAGGCTCGGTTAGTGATAGAGTCTAGGCAAGAGTTTGATAGAGACCTGAGAGAATACAATGCTGCCAATGGTATCACAGATGGCTTTACTCCTGTAGTGCACCGCTCGCGCAAGAAAGCCGAGCTACGTAACAGAGGCAAGGACCTCAACGACGAGTTGGCTAGAGCTGCAGGTTCGAGCTCAAGTAAAGCCACTAGTCATAGGTCCGGAACAGGCAAGCCGGTTTATAGCTCCCCGGCTAAGAATCTTAGGGCTGCAGCAGCAGCGCGAGCTGAATTAAGTAACCTGACCGGGGATGCTTGGCGCAAGCAGGCGGAGAGAGTGAATGAGCTAGTGGATGTGTGCAACAGGCAGAATGAGGCCTACAGGAAAGCTAATCCGGATGCTGGTGGTTCCCGGGTAGTTGTCTCGGTTAGGGCTGCTAGCCAGAAGTCTAAGGGGCAAGCGTCCTCTCCGCATGTTGGGATTGACCGAGCCCAAAGTGTGAACTCGGGTAAGAGCAAGCAGCTGCAAACTTATGATGCGGTATACGCAAGCAAGCAACTTGCAGCCCAAGGAAAAGGCGGACAAGGCAGAAACAGTGGTGGTCAAGGCAATCCGGTACTGGAAGGGAGAATTCGGCTGGCCGAGGTCAACCGCCTCGCCACCCGGACAGCAAATGATGGCACAGGTGCAGCAGCAGAGTGGTGGCCAGGTGAGCAAACAGGAGGCAACCAGTTAATAACCGAGTTGGACCATTAAGGCCTAGTGACCGACATGAATTCGGTTACAAGAGAAGAGATCCGGATTACAGATACGGTTCTGATCAAGTTGCTGCGGTAAACATGGATCAACCCGGTGGAGGAGATGCGCAGAGGCAGAAAACTGATGGTCCAGCTTGGAGGCCGAATCAAGGTGCTTGGCCGAAGAAAGTGTGGGAGGGACCAAGTCCACCTCTGACTTTTGAGTCCAGATTAGATGGGCCTTGCTGTTATCACACCACCGATCCGCGCAAACCGGCTAATCATTCGACCCGGAACTGTAGTTGGCATCACCGCATTCAGGCGGAAGGTCAAAGAGGACCACCTCAAAGAGGTGCTCCTAGACCGAATTTCAGGCCAAACATGCCGCTAACCGGAGCCAATGCGACCCCGGTCAACGCTGGAACTCCAAGGCCAGCAGCAACGAAGCCGGTTAACCTGGTGAACATGGGAGGCAGTGACAATGGTGATGGCCCAAGTAGGCAAGGTGGATACCCTGGGAATGATTACAAGGAAGCACATCAGAGTTATGTGGTTTTCGTGACCGAGCCAACTGACAAGAAAAGTCAGTTGAGACGAGCAAAGGAGGTGAATGCCGTGATGCCAGCAGTTCCAAAGTACTTGAACTGGTCTGAGCAGGAGATCACTTGGAGCAGGGCGGATAACCCAAGGATCATGCCAAGCCCAGGGAACTATGCACTGGTGGTGGATCCAACTTTGGTTGGACCCAAGCTGAACGTGAAATTTAGCCGAGTCTTGGTCGACAATGGCAGTGCCATAAACATCATGTATCGGGACACAATGATCAAGTTGGGTATTTCGCCGAATCAGTTGCAACAGAGCAGCTGTACTTTCCATGGCATAGTACCCGGGGTATCTTGTTCCCCCATGGGTAAGATCTGGGTAGATGTGTTGTTCGGTACCAGGGACAATCACAGGCTTGAGAGTCTCGAGTTCGAGGTGGTGGATTTGGAAAGCCCATACCATGCTCTGCTTGGCAGGCCAGCATTAGCCAAGTTCATGATATCTACTCATGTGGCCTACCTCAAGATGAAAATGCCTGGCCCGAATGGTGTTATCACCGTTGCGGGAGACTACAAGAAGGCCATACAGTGTGCTACAGTTGGTTCCAACTTAGCCGAATCACTGGTGATACAAGCTGAAAAGAGCAAGATGCACGAGGTGGTGGCAATGGCGAAGTCGGCTCAGTTAGGCGTGCTGGCCATGACCAACCCGGATGGCGGCGCAACCTTTGAAGTGCCCAAGGAGACAAAGAAGATCCCCATTGACCCGGAGAACCCAGAGCGCATGGCCATCATTGGAGCCGGTTTGGGCGAGAAATAGGAAAGCGCGCTCTGCCATTTCCTCCGTGAGAATCGGGATATCTTTGCATGGTCGGCTAAGGACCTGCCTGGTGTTCCGAGGGAATTGGCAGAGCACTCTTTGTTTGTCAGGCCAGAAGTAAAACCGGTTAAGCAACCGACTAGGCGTCTCTCAGAAGATAGAAGAAAAGTGGTGCTCGATGAGCTGGCTAAGCTACTGGCAGCCGGATTCATTATGGAGGTGCTGCATCCAGACTGGATATCCAATCCGGTTCTGGTAGAGAAGAAGAAGGACGAACCAGCTGTGGTCAAGGTGTGGCGCATGTGTATAGACTTCACCAATCTGAACAAGGCGTGTCCGAAGGATCCATTTCCTTTACCTCGGATTGATCAAGTGATCGATTCCACTGCTGGGTGTGAGTTGTTGTCTTTTATTGATGCGTACTCTGGTTTTCACCAGATACCACTGAACCCTAAAGATCAAATAAAGACTGCTTTTATTACCCCGTATGGGGCGTATTGCTATCGTGTCATGTGTTTCGGTTTGAGAAATGCCGGTGCTACTTATCAGAGATGTATGCAGAAATGCCTACACTCCCAGATGGGCAAAAATGTGCAGGTCTATGTCGATGATATTGTTATCAAAACTAAAGAGAAACATACTCTCCTCGGGATCTCGAGGAGACATTTGTGAACTTGAGAAAATATCGGTTGAAATTGAATCCGGATAAATGCACCTTTGGTGTCCCGGCTGGAAAGTTGCTTGGCTTCCTTGTATCAAGCCGAGGCATTGAAGTTAACCCGGCTAAGATCCGAGCCATAGAAAACATGAAATTGCCTAAGTGTCTAAAAGATGTGCAAAAATTCACCGGGTGCTTAGCCTCATTAAGCCGGTTTGTGAGTCGGTTAGGAGAGAAAGCTTTGCCCTTATATCAATTGATGAAAAGAGCACCGGGTTCACATGGACCCCACAGGCAGATTCGGCTTTCAATGAGTTGAAAAAGATGTTGTCCACTGCTCCAGTTTTGGCATCACCTTTGCCGAGTGAACCGATGTTGCTTTACATTGCGGCCACTAACCGGGTCGTAAGTGTGGTTATTGTGGTAGAAAGAGAGGAAGAGGGCAAATCCGTGCAGAGGCCGGTGTACTATTTGAGTGAGGTGATCTCAACTTCGAAGCAAAATTATCCTCACTACCAGAAGATGACATATGGTGTGTACCTGGCGGTCAAGAAATTGAAACATTACTTCCAAGAGCACCCGATTACAGTGGTGTGTGAAGCTCCAATTGCGGAGATCATTGGGTGCAAAGATGCAACTGGCCGAGTTGCCAAATGGGCGATAGAAGTGTCTCCTTACACACCGCATTATGAGAGAAGAGACGCTATCAAGTCTCAGGCTTTGCCGGATTTCCTTTGTGACTGGGCTGAGATGCAATATGAGCCACCTAAACCGGATTACAATTACTGGAGGTTGCACTTTGACGGTTCCAAATGCAAAATCGGGCTAGGTGCTGGAGTGGTGCTCACATCACCAAAACAGGATCAATTGCGATATGTATTGCAGATTCATTTCTCAGCGTCAAACAATGTAGCCGAGTATGAGGCACTGATCCATGGGCTTAATGTGGCTCGGGACATCGGCGTTCGCCGAATTGAATGTTTCGGTGATTCGGATTTGGTCGTACAGCAATCTTCTGGAAATTGGGATGCTCTTGATGCCAATATGGCACTGTATCGGTTTCATGTTCAGAAAATTTCGGGATTTTTTGAAGGCTGTGAATACAAGCATATACCTCGGCTGGAAAACCAAGCTGCAGATGTTCTGTCAAAACTCGGGTCGTCTAGGGAGGCAATCCCACCCGGAATATCCTTGAATCATCTAAGGGTCCCTTCAATCAAACCGTCGCCTGATTCCGAGTCGATTTTTATTCCCAAGCAAGAATCCGAAGCTATTCCTATGAATGTTGACGTTGAGTATATCGAGGAAGACCCGGGGACTGCATGCCCGGACTCGGGGACTGCTCACGCAGATTCGGAAAATGCTAACCGAGTCTTGGGAAAGAGGAGTAGAGATGATGATGCTAACCGGATTGTGGGGAATGGACAGAAGCTGATAGAAGAGATAATGGCGGCCAAACCTGTGGAAGAAAATGAGCACTTGTTCCCTTTGCATCCAGTACCAGAGTGGGCTGAAGAGATCATGAAGTTCATCGAGGAAGGAAGCTTGCCAAGCGATGAGACCAAGGCTAGGCGTGTCCAGAGGAGATCCAAGGCTTATACCATCATCAACAAGGAGTTATACAAAAGAAGTGTAACCGAGGTGTTGCAGCGCTGCGTGGAGCCAGCAGAGGGCAAGGAGATGCTCCTAGAGATACACCAAGGTGAATGTGGACATCATTGCAGTACAAGAGCCCTGGTGGCTAAAGTGTTCCGGCATGGATTTTATTGGCCCACTGCTCATGCAGATGCGGAGGACATAGTCCGCAGGTGTGAAGGATGCCAGAGATTTGCTAAGCAAACACACTTACCCGCATCGGCACTGAAGACAATTCCTATTACTTGGCCATTTGCGGTGTGGTGTTTGGATATGGTGGGAGATTTCAAGCCGGCTAGGGGCAACATGACACATATGCTGGTGATGGTGGATAAGTTCACCAAGTGGATAGAGGTGAAACCAATACGGAAAGTGGATGGCCGTTCGGCTGTAATCTTCTTGAAAGAAATCATTTTGAGATACGGATACCCTCATAGCATCATCTCGGATAACGGCACAAACTTTGCTGTCGGAGAGTTTGCCCGATTCTGCATGAATAAGGGGATCCGGTTAGACATAGCCTCAGTGGCACATCCAGAGTCCAATGGGCAAGTGGAAAGATCAAATGCTCTAGTGTTAGCCGGCATCAAGGCTCGTCTCATTGAACCATTGTTGAAAACTCCAGGGTGCTGGATAGATGAAATCCCATCAGTTCTATGGGGTCTAAGGACTACACCGAATCGGTCAACAGGCTATACGCCATTCTTTCTGGTGTATGGGGCAGAAGCTGTCCTACCCACTGACATAGAATATGATGCACCAAGGGTGGCAATGTACACTGAAACCGAGGCAAAGGAGGCCCGGGAAGATGCAGTGGATCTGCTAGAGGAAGCAAGAGAGTTGGCCCTGTCTCGGACAGCAATATACCAGCAAAATCTCAGGCGTTATCATAGCCGGAAAATCAGTCCTCGAGTGTTTCATGAGGGTGATCTAGTGCTGAGGCTGGTGCAGCGCAGCAAAGGCCGACACAAATTGTCACCTCCATGGGAGGGACCATTCATTGTGAGCAGGGCTATGCACAATGACTCGTACTATCTTATAGATGTACAGGAACCAAGGGAGGATGGCTTGGACAGACCCGGACAGGAAACCAAGCGACCTTGGAATGTAGCTCTGCTTCGACCCTTCTACTCTTAAAGGGCGCAATGTATGTATTTCAATTTATCATGAATGAAATCGCAGTAATCCGAGTCTGGACTCGGGGACTGCTTCGTCCTTATGCGTGTGTTGTTTATTACGGCTTTGTTTGTTGCCGTTCATGTGCCGAATCGCTTTGAACCTTGTTCTGAGTTTCAGTAATGTATGTTGTGTTGTTGATCTCGTGACTCGACTGACAAACACCAAAATGGTAGTCAAGAGCAGAGATGAGGAATATGGGAAACATGAAAATGGACACGGGGACTCGGTCCAAAACCGATTCGGCACATGTCGTTTACTAACCCCTGTTATTTATTTTTTCGTTTATGTTGAATGATTCTAAACCACAACTCGCATGTTTCAAGTACTGTATGCTATGATTCCTATCTTGTGACTCGACTGTCAAAACACCCAAAGAGGTAGACAAGAGCAAAGATTTGGCAAAAGTAGTAAACAAGAAAACAGACTCGGGGACTCGGTTTAAGATGATCCAACATAAACCTTGTCCGGATCACGTTAAGCATGATAAGCATAGTCTCGAAAGAACTTAAAATAGTCTATTACATCTGCTCCCGGCATACCGGGGATTTAATGTTTTTGTTAAGTACTTCAGGGGCAGCGGACTCGGTCGCGGCAGACTCGGTCATAGGAGTTTCAGTTGCGGGAACTTCTGTGGGAGGAGCTTCGGTTAGCGGAGCTTCGGGCGCGCGAACCTCGGTTACGGGTATTTCGGTGGAAGTGGACGCGGTTACGAGAGGTTCTGTTGCTGGAGCAGATTCGGAAGATGGTGGCGCTCCGGAAGTAATCTTGACTGGAGAGCTTGAAGGATGGGCGGATTCGGAAATTTCCGGATCGCGTGAAGCCTGTTTAGTAATCACAGTCAAGTTAGTGGCTGAAATCACAAAAGACTCGGTTGGAGTTTGTTCGGTGAGCTTGGCCGAGTCGGAGGCTGGTACCTTGCTGGATTTTTCTTCATCAGACTCGCCCTCTGAGTCGGCATATTCTTCAGCGGAGGCGTCGTCTGATTCCTCTTCTTCAGTGTCTTCTCCATCCGAGTAGACTGGAGCCTCCAGATCAAGATGCTTGGTGCGTGCAAATTCGGCCATGAAGTTGGCGGCTTCTTCACGGATCTTGATCCGGATAGGGTCTGTAGCCCATGAAGAACCCTCGCGAAAGGAGCGCACTTTGGCAAGGTCAATCAGCTCGTACCAGGACATGATGAATAACAAAGCTGCGTCAGCACCAGCGCGGGCAGACGAAGACCTCCACTGTTTTAACCGGGTCATTGCTTGATCCAGGTCTCTGATCAGCTCCTCCACGGGCACAACTTGCCGCGCTTCAGGAAACAAGATTCGGTGAGCCTTGAGACTTGCATTAAGCAGACCAATGTGGGAATCCTTCAGAGGAGCAATCCGAGCCTTAAGTGCTGTAATATGATCTTCGATGTCCCATGTCTCGGATAGGGGAGCCTCGGTTAATTTAGCTCTCTCAGCTCGGGCGTTTCGCACAGCCTTGGCGGCTTGAAGCCGAATGCTGGTAAACTCTCCTACAAACAAATAAGCTAATACTGAGTTCAGCAAGAAGGAACACAAGCATATGTATCGGTTAAGAGCAGAAAGAAAAAAGGGGATTCGGTGAACTTACGATCCATGTCATCGTTAAGGCTAGCAAGTTGAGCCAGCCATTTCGCACTGGCCGCTTGGTGAGCAGCCAGTTCTTCTTTAGCAGCTTTCAGTTCAGCTTCAGACTCGGCCACTGTGGTTTGAATCTGCTTATCCATTTCGGCTCGCCTCTGTAGCCCGGCGTGCAAAGTGTCTCGCTCCTTCTGAATTGTATCTTTCTCCTTTTGGAGCGTGTCTCTCTCCCTCCGCAGTGCATCCCGCTCTCCTTTAACTTTGTTCTTCACTTTTTCAACCCGGTCAAGCTCCCGCTGGACTCGGGCTACCTCTGATTTTTCCTCGGATAAAGCACGCTTTTGCTCTTCCTCTTTGCTATTCATCTTGAGGACCAAGGCATCAAATGATTTTTGGAGCTTGTGGTACTGGTTGGCAAGCTGCTTAAAGAGGTCGCTGCGAGTGCCCGTGCTTTCCTGAAAGAAAGTAGATAGCGTCAAAAGAGACTCGGGGACTGATACCCGAGACAAGGTGGAGCCAAAACAAATCTCGGAGATTGGCCGAGACTGACCGAATCGGTTAAAAAGAAACCCGGGGACTGGGGGTCTCACAGTTTTTTCAGTTAAGAAAAAGATCATGATCAAATTTTTTAAAAGATTCAAGCCGAATGACTTTCTTACTCCAAAGAGTATCAGTCGTTCGACCCGAATCTCGGGGACTGGGTGTATACTATTTGATCATGACGAACTAAAAGCAAGATTCGGCAAACTTACCTCGAAGACTTGGTGCGATGCAGTAAACGCAACCTTCACTGAATGAAGAGATTGCATCATTCGGCTAGGACCAGCAGGGTGCGGCGTTGCAGCGGAAAAGCCTGGTGCAAGGTCCACGGCGTTCCAGGCCTCAATAAAGTCATTGGCAGTGCTGAGCTTAGGCTTGGCTTGGCCGGATTGAATGGCAGAGGAGGTAGCGGTGGTTTGCTTGACAGCAATCACTTGCTTATCCGGAGTGGAGGAAGTTGTGCCAAAGACAACTTGAGTCGGCTTGGGTGGAGGTGATGCACCCGGGGTCTGTCTCTGATGTTGCGGTTTCTGTGGTTTCTCGGAAGTTTGTTGCTGTTGTTGCTGCTGTTGCTGCTCTTCAGGGGTTACTTGTGGTTGTTGCTGCCTCGGTTTCTTCTTCTTCTGCTGCTGCTCTTGGCTCAGTGCAGATTGAGTTGCAGGAGCAGGACGGGAATCCGGCTTAGGTGTGGACTTAACCGATGTCTTAGCCTTTTCCTTCTCCAGCTCCTTCAAAGGACGTGGCCAGCTTGAATCTCGGATTGGAGCCGAGGTTTCCTCACTCTCCAAGTCGATAACCGGCTCTGAGATGGGAGTCGGCTGGGGAATATTGGTAGTTGGGACACGCGTGGGTGAGGTGGCAGTTCGGTCAGGAGACTGGGTTTCCATGGCCGTATCCAATGGAGGAATGGGAGAAGAGATGGATGAATGAGTCTGCGCGGTGATGAGGACATCACTGCATAAAGCAAAGCAAACAGTTAACTCGGATAGATATGACTCGGTTAATAGAGGAAGAAAGCAAATAAAGTTCGGTCAATGTTACCCCTTGGTGGTGGGCATCGGTTTGACACGGCTCGGCTTGTCGCCGGATTTCTTTCTTCGCTTGGTCTCTGGGGCATTTGTCTCGGGCGCCTCAGCGCGTTTCCGAGATGTCTCTTGGGTATCATCTTTGGCTGGAACATAAGGTGGTGGTAACCATGAAATCGGAATAGCATTGATGGGTTCTAAGATGCAGCAATCTTCATCTTCCTCGTCGGAAAGGTTGTGAGTGTTTGATTGCTTACCCTTGCGGACTGGCTTGGCACGGGGAATGGGCAAATAGTCATCCGTATCCGGATCTTCTTCGCCCTCGCGCGGCGGGCTGAGATCCGGTGTCCATGCCTTGGTGGAGAGATCTCCGTCTTCAGTAAGTTGGCGATCAAACAGCTACAAAGAAGGTAATGCGAATCCGGATCAGGCCGGGTTATGCGGATGAAGTAGATTGGGTTCGGAGAGTGGTGAGCTAACCTGTGGAGGAAGTTTTTCCCGGTAGAATGGCTTTACACCCCACCGCCATTTGTCCGACATCTCATTGACAGCAATGGCGTTTACCCGTCTGAAGACGGAAGCTTTGTAAGCTCGTGCTTGCTGATCCGGGTAGGATCTAGTGCGCCACGCATGTGGCATATCTTGTGGTCACGCCTTTGAAGAGGGCTGACCCGGCGAGAGATGAAGGTCCGGAGGAGGTCGTCAGAGATCATGCCATTCTTCAAAAAATCCTCCAGAGCGGTGTGCACTGTCTGGAGTTCAGCAATCGTTTCAGCCGGATTGTAACCGAAGTTCAGCTCGGCTCTGGGCGGCTCCATCCTGAATTCGGGCAGATTAAGAGCGTCATGGCCCTCAGCGCTCTTTATGTAAAACCAGGTCCTTTGCCATTTCTTCACCGTGTCTAGGCCGGTGACTCGGGGAAAGGCGGATCCCTGCCGTGGCGTGATGCTAACCGAACCGCAAGCGGTCAGCTCTTTCGGCTTGGTACCTGGGATGGTGTGCTTGCGAAGGTGGAAGTACTTTGCCCATATATCCACACTCGGCCAAAGACCGAGATAGCCTTCGCAGAAGGAAGAGAAAGCTGATAAAGAGACGAAGGCGTTCGCCGGGAGGTGGTGAAGCTGTAATCCGAAGAAGTCCAGAAAGGCCCGGAAGAAGTCACTGGCAGGTAACCCGAGCCCGCGCTCGAAGTGTGCTATGAATACCACGCGTTCACCGGGTTCGGGCGCCGGTGCGAGTTCTTTTCCGGGTCGGCGGCAGATGGCTTGGGGCGTTATGCGTCGGGTGGCTCGTAGCCATTCCAAGTCATTTTTGGTAACATCAGATCCTTCCCATCGGCCAGGGGGAAGTTTGGCCATAACCGAATCGGTCCTGCAGCAAAGAGTCGGATAACCGGGTCAGGAAATTCGGAATCCATGGGACCAAAGAAGAATCGGATAACATTAAAGCCGAATCGATCTATGGTGACTCGGCTAATCCTATCCCGGGTAGGGTTAACCGGGTCCGGTGGAGAAGGTGAAGCGGTTGGAAGTCGCAAACATCTTTCCGCAAGTTTCTAGGGTTGGGAAGATCTACAGCGGTGGTAAAAAAGAAAGAAAATCACGGGTAAAAACATGGTTGAACTGCTCCAACGGGGACAGGTGTATCTAGGCCAGTCTATTGCGGAACTTGGACAGAAAATTTGCGGAGTGTGCTACGGCAGGAACACGGGCTTAGATACGCATCAATCTACCAAGAACAGGTGTGTGTATTCCGAGAGTATGAACTCGTCACGGTGGCTATGGCGAGAGGAGGAAGAACTTACAGTGCGAGTCGCTCGAAGGAGGAGTTCGACGGAGAAACGTCGGAGATGGGCGCGAGGCGCGGCTCCGATGGTCTTGCTCTGGTACGCTGTGCGTCCCTGGCGCGGCAACCTTGAATGGCGAGGTTGCGGCGGCGTCGATGGAGCGGGTTAGTGGGAGTTGAGAGGAAGAAGAAGGGGAAAAACCACCGCGCCCTCTTTATAGCCTCCAGCGGTAACTGCCCCCCACTACCGCGCGGTTACCGGAGCACGGTTAGATCCCTTGCGTCGCGGAACTCTGTGGCAGCTGCTGTGGCCGTGTATTTCAAGCACTCGTGGCCACGCCGCAGAATTGGAAGCGGTGGAGCGGATCCTATGTGCCGGTCAACGGAGAAAACGAGGAGACGTGGTCTTCTGGTCAAACACACTCGAGTACCCGGTGGATCCGGATAACGAGCTGACAACCCGGGTTATACGGCTTTGCACAGGCTTTTCCTGCCAAATGTCCCGGAAAATTCGGTGACAGCTAGAGGTGATCCGGTTAGTGATGTTGGTTTAGAATCTGGAACGGCCCTTCAGCCGATGCCGTAGGACCGCACCAGCTTCGGGGACTACTGTCGGGGGGCTGCCCCCGGGTAGGGCAAAGATGATGTGTTATGAGCAGTTAAGGTCTAACCGGATCAAGGAAAGAAGAGCCGGCTAAGTTATCCGGGTCGGATCTCAAGGCGATTCGGTCAGTCCTACTTCAAGCCAGTGAAAGAAAAGACCAAAGGGGATCCGGTGAGGTTTAACCGGATCCAGGAAAGAAGAGCCGGCTAAGTTATCCGGGTCGGTCAGGAAGGACCCGGGTAGGGCAACTCGGATGATGCACAGGGGCCAAGTAATGTCAGTAAAAGTCACGGGCACTGTAAGGTTACTGACCGGGGCTCAGAAGACAGCAAGGTGCTGCCACAGGTTTTCCGGGTCACAAGCCCCTAGGCGCTGACTCGGCCTATTCGGGAAAGGGGCAGTGGCTAGGCTACTGTGGTCTACACTGCCTTAAGCTCAAAGAGGAAAGATAAGCCTGTGGTGAACAGAGGGTGAGCTGGGCTGAGTGACAGTGGCCAGTGTTTGTCCTGTTCTCCTTGTCCATGCCATTGTCCTCTGCGGCCAGGGGCAAAAGGGTAATTCGGTTACTGTATATAGGCAACACCACCTCCTTCTGTGGGGAGGATCGACCATTGTGAGCATCATTTCCCCCCCAAGCTTCATCTTCTACCTAGAGCCCGTTCCTTTGTTCATCATACAGCTCAAGGAGCGCTCTGTACTTGTAAACACTTGAGATATAAGAGAGTAGGCTAGAGCTGCAGTAGGGGTGTTACCTCCACAAGAGGGCCCCGAAGCAGGGTACATCGTGGTGTTCTTCGCTGTTCTTGGTTTGCTTTGTTCTTGTTGATTCCTGCGAGGTTCTTGTTTGATCTTCATGCGTGCTTCGTAGGCGCGCAAACCCTCCCCGGTTCCCCCAACGCCCAAGCGAGCCCACACTTAAGCCATACCCATGGCATCTGCCGTGACACCACCACGACATCGGCACATGCGAACATACTCTTGAAGAACTATGCGATGCCACTTCTTCCTCTTAGGAAAGAATGGGCTGAGAAAGTAGGACCGATAGCTAATTGGGCATGGAGGGATCATGTAGTTGTTTTGAGCCGGAAAAGCACCCCCAATGATAGGAATAGCATGCACCTCATGCCTGTAGATGTGAACATCCTCAACAACAGCCTAAAACTATCACCAAGAGCGTGTTTGATTAATAGATAAATATACATCGCATACGGTGGAGTCCTCATGGCCATCACACCATCATATATCTCTGATAGTGTATGAAGCCCCATCCGTGATTTTGGTAATTAATAACAAGGACTAATGATTTCATTGGGTTACATTCAAAGAGCTTTTCCATAGGTAATGATATGAAATCCATGCGTTGGATTCAAGTTTGGATGCCACGAAGATAAAGATATAGTTTGAATATTGGCATGCATCAAGATCATTAATATGAAGATATGAATATAATATCATCAATGAGAATAAATGATGACGGAGTTATTGTGTGGAACTCAAAGGAAGACATCCTCTAATTTATGTGTTAAGCCATGAAGAATCAAGGTCTTACTGGAATTTTGTTGGACTTGTACATGGGCCACAGCCCAAAGCCCAACTAATTCCGAAATTCCCATTTGGTCCATTTATTTAATATGGCTGTGTGTGTGACCAAAGTTTAGTCCCACACTGCTAGTTGGGAGAGAGCTGCACTATATAAGGTGGAGTGTTGTGCTACTTGGTAAGCATGTGAGAACAGAAGGCTCTCTCTCCCGCGCGCTCCTCCTCCTCCTTCGCCGCTCGCTCGTCTCGTCACGTCACGACGCTCCGCGGGTTGCGGGAACGAGCCGATGCCTATATTTTTGCAGTCCGAAAAATTTATTGAGTCATTGATTAATAACTAACGGACACGTTAATTGTTTTGCCGTTTCCGTTTCTTTTGGATCGTGGAGACGTTACCGACTCGATCGTTGGCTGCGCCCACGTCCTACCCGACCCGCGCTATATATGCAGAGGAAAACCCTAGCCGCCACACACAAAAACACATGGTCGCTCGCCGCCCTAGTTCCAAAACCTTGCGCCGCCGTATTCCAAGTCTTCTCCATCACGTCTTCCGGCGTGCTCCGGTTGAAGGGACAGTAGGCCTCTGGAACCCCGCCTCTTGTGATCATGTACAGGAGAGGGGCGATCAGGTTTTTGGGGAGCGCACTCGCTCGACTACTGGCTTCGAGTTTTTCCCCAACAACGACTTCGTCCCGGACATTGGCAGCCTCTTCATCGACGACATGGGTGACAACTCCACTGCTTCCGCTGCCGCCGCAGCAGCTGCCGCCGCTGCTGCTGCACCGTACGTCTTCTTAATCTTCCAGTTTGAGATATTGCTACAGTTTCTGATTGTAGTAGCTGCTCTAGATTACATCTGTTTATCTACTGTTTTAGTAGATCACATGATTAGTTTAATCCTTGTTATTCTAGTCATAAACTGTTTACCGTTTTCATGGATTAAATCTACTGCTAAATTGCTTATATTTCCAACAGGTCTTGAGTGTTAGATTTCAAGAAAAGAATTCAACATATGGCTCTAAGTCGAGGTCATGACGGACTCATGTGTTGAGCCCTAGTTGACCAAGGCTTGGATCATGCAAGCAAGTGAAGAATTCATTGTGTATCTCACAATATTGTGATATAGCATTAAGAAGATTAACTGATGGCCGAAGTGGTGTTCAATGTTTGATCTGACGAATGGTCTTGTGAGAGTTGAGACTTTGGCGAAGTGTGTCTTGGAGAAATGAAGATGTGTGAGCATTCATGCTTACCCCCCAGACATAACTCTATATACTAAGAGCCGTAGCTTTTGATTTTTGTCCGATTTTTGGGCTTTCGCCCGACTTTTGTGCGCCCGACGCGTGTCCTCGCGCGACTCCGCGGGAGACCAAGCGCGGACTATTCCACGCGGGCGGACCGCGCGGAGTCGGCGGCCTGCGGGTGGGCGTGCGTGCGGACTTTTCCACGCCTTTGTTGTCTCTTCCTGTTGCGACGCGTGGACTCGCGGAGGACGGGTTCGTTGCGGAATGTTGGCTGGCAGACAGATGGGCCGGCTTTTGCCCTCAGCCGTTTGTTTTCAGTCGGCTCGCCGTCTGAAAACGCTTACGTGGTCTGTTATCGTACAGCTGTTGGGCAGTACGCGTTTTCTGGCCGGCTGGCATCACGCGGTGTTGACACGTACTGGGACACATGTACGGTTGTGATGAGCTGTGCCTGGCCTTTCTCTATTTAAGGTCTTCGCTATCTTTTCCTTTATCCCGTTTCATTTGCTTCTTCTTTCCTTTTCGTTCGTTCTTTTAGTCGTGTTCTTCCTGTTCTTCTTCTTTCTTCTATTTGTTCTTCTTGGTACTCCCGATGCTTTGTTATTTTTTCGTCCGGTGTTCTATATGGTGCTTACCTGTTGTTGCTGGTTGGGTGTGTTTCTTTCTGTTGGGAGTCGGATGCTGACTGATATTTTTTTGGTTTCTTCTAGGTTTTGTTCGGTTGCGGACGTGTTGTTACTGTCTTCTGTCTACGCGTTCAATCTTTTCTAGGAGTAAGTCTATTCGTTCCTTTCTGTTTGTTCTCCTTGTTGGTAGGCTTCACGTTGTTCTTTTTCTTATAGTTTTTCTGTTGGTTTCAGAGCCGTTTGTTGATTCCATGGTTGTGTTTGCAAGTTTGTTTGTTTGCTCTGTTTTTTTGGCGGTCTTGCTGCTTCTTTTCCGGGACTGGTTTCTTAGGGTTTTGTCGTCGCCGATGCTTTGGGAGTCGGTTTCTGTTCGTCATATGTTTGTTCCTCTTGCTCTTGTTGGTTTTTCCCCTTCTTCTTTCGTCATACCTTCTGTGAATGCCTGTTGCATTTATCGGTGTGTCTACGGATGTGTTCTTTGCCGTTCCGTGTTTAGGCGTTTCTGTTTTGCAGCTGGCTTTTATTTCTTTGCTTCTTCGTTCTTTTTTGGATTTTTCTTGTCGGGTTGGTTGCATCTTTTTTCTTCTGCCTTCTGTGTTTTGTGTTTTCCACAAGTTTTAGATATGATTTGCGATGTCTACTAAATGTTCTTTTCTGTTTCCAGGTTTGTTTGTTCCTGCCGCCGTGTTCACTCCAGCAAATTAGCTTCGGTTTCACGGTTTGAGCATTTATGTGTTAGACGCCTCGGCGGTGAATTCCGGTATTTTGAATTTGTGCTCGCAGGACGACGACGGACGAACGAGCTAATTAACAAGTGCTGCGATCTGGAGGGCAGCTGTTCATGTAGGCAAGAAAAAAAATAGAATTACTAACTGACGCATTCGATCGGTCACCGTGTTTTTTTTTAGATAAAGGGCTTTATTACTCAAAAGTTTAAGTATTACACCCGGCCTCTGCATCAAAAATGCACACAGCCGCAATCCATCAGAGAAAATAAAAGGTTGTGCAACAAAAGGCGAATTACAATAAGCAAGAATAAAGTAGAACGCCTATGTCATAAGCAAGCTCGATGGCCTATGGAGGTCCAATCCGGCGATCAAGCGGCCACCCATGTTGTGAAAAAATGTCCCTCGCCACCTCTTCCAGTCGTGCACAAGCCTCCGTAAAGAGGTCTCGATGTTCCACCCATTGTAAGGTGGACCACGTACGGAGAATACTTGTGCAACGGTAGAGTACCTGCATATGAGAAACATTTTAATCATTGAAAACCATGTCATTTCTACTAAGCCAAAGCGACCATATAACGGCAATCGCTCCTACCCTAATAACCGTTCTAAGCTTTTTATCTATCCCATGTAGCCAGTTGCCAAAAACATTGGCAACAGACTTGGGTGGAGATAAGTTAGACGCTATTTAGATAGATGACCATATAGAACGTGCGAAACTACACTCGAAGAATAAGTGTTTTATTGTCTCATGTTGGGGACAAAACACACACTTAGTACTTCCATGCCAATTTCGTTTGACAAGGTTATCCTTGGTTAAAATGACACCCTACGAAGATACCACGAAAAACTTTTATTTTAAGTGGAATCTTCATGTGCCATATTTTTTTATTATCATCGACTGGAATATCAGAATGCACAAGCGCCCTATACATAGAATCTACTGAGAATTTTCCATTCCCGCATAAATTCCACCGAAATTCATCGGGACCTTGTGTAAGTTGGACTGATTCCAACCGTGCCAGCAAGGCATTCCAAGAATTTAATCTCGGACCAAATAAATCTCGTCTGAACGTCACATTGGGTGGTGAGCACTGCATAACAGTAGCTATAGTATCCCCTTTGTGTCGAACAATATTGTATAGAGCCGGATACTGCTCCCGGAGGGTGGTGTTTCCTAACCATTTGTCCTCCCAGAATCTAATCTCCGTGCCATCCTTATATTAAACACGCCAAAGCGAAAGAAATGTTTCTTAGTCTCCATTAGGCCGGCCCAAAAGTGGGAATCACTAGGTTTCCAATACACCTGTGATACTGCCTTTGTGCCGATGTATTTTCTTTTAAGGAGTGTTTGCCAAATTCCATCTTCGGTTAGCAACTTAAACAGCCACTTCCCTAGGAGGGCTGAATTCTTGATACAGAGATCATGAATACCCAGCCCTCCTTGATCCTTTGGTTGACAAACAACATCCCATTTAGCCAGTCGATATTTCTTTTTCTCACCATCCCCTTGCCAAAAGAATCTTGATCGGTAGTAATCCAATTTATTCAAGACACCTTTTGGTAACTGGAAGAAGGATATCATATACAGTACCATGTTTGTAAGTACCGAATTAATGAGAACCAATCTTCCACCAAGGGACAGTAATTTGCCTTTCCAGCTAGACAGCCTTGCTTGTAGACGCTCCTCGACATGACGCCATTCCGCATTTGTCAGTTTCCGATAATGTATTGGTATGCCCAAGTACATTATAGGAAATTGACCCTGCTCACAACCGAATATTTCGGCGTACTGAGCAGCTGCTTCATGTGCATCACCGAAGCAAAACAATTCACTCTTATGGAAATTGATTTTTAATCCTGATAATTGCTCGAATGCTGACAATATCAATTTCAGATTCGTCGCCTTATCAAGATCGTGTTCCATAAAAATAATTGTATCATCCGCATATTGAAGTATAGACAGTCCCCCATCGACAAGATGTGGAACACCCCTTCAATCTGGCCATTCGCTTTTGCCCGTTCAATCATGATGGTCAACATATCAGCGACTATATTAAATAGTATAGGCGATAGAGGATCACCTTGCCTTAAGCCCTTTTTTGTTTGGAAGTAGCGACCGATGTCGTCATTGACTTTTATGGCCACACTTCCCCCCACAACAAAGTTACGGATCCACTCGCACCACTCTTCCGAGAACCCTTTCATTCTCAGAGTCTGTAGTAAGAATGGCCACTTTACTTTGTCATAAGCTATTTCAAAGTCGATTTTGAAAATTACCCCATTAAGTTTCTTCGTGTGCATCTCGTGAACGGTCTCGTGAAGGACCACGACCCCTTCCAGTATATTCCTCCCTTGCATAAAAGCAGTTTGGGTAGGTTTAACCACATGATCTGCTACAGAATTCAACCTAATGGTCGCTACTTTTGTAAAGATCTTGAAGCTAACATTCAGAAGGCATATAGGCCGATACTGTTGTATCCTCTCAGCCGCCTGAATCTTAGGCAACAAAACGATTTCCCCAAAATTAAGGCGAAAAAGCTCGAGTTGTCCAGCATGCAAGCAGCCGAATAACTCTAACAAATCAGACTTAATGGTATCCCAGAAATGCTGGTAGAACTCAGCAGGGAATCCATCAGGCCCAGGCGCCTTATTATGCTCCATTTGGAAAACAGCCTTGCTTATCTCTTCTTCAGAGAAGGGCGCGATTAGCAGGTTGTTTTCCTCCGGAGTAACTTGGGTAATATCATCCGTTCGTGTCTCGTCAAGAGTGAAGTTTCCTTCCTCCGGAGCACCGAACAGACCTTTATAGTAGTTCGTAATATATTCTTTGAGCTTGTCCTGACCCTCGATCAGGCCCTCATCCTGATGAAGAGAATGAATCAGTTTCCTCCTATGTCTGCCATTAGCGACATTGTGGAAGTACCTCGTATTCGAATCCCCTTGCTGAATGAATTGGGCCTTAGACCTTTGGTACCATTTTAGCTCTTCTTCTCGCAACATACGACCCACCTGCACATTTGATTGACTCTTTAGTTCAATCTCTTGTGCCGATAGAGGACGTATTTCTGCTAGTTTATCAAGCTCATCAATAATGGCACATAGGCACTCTTTTTCTTTTTTCAACATACCGGTTGTATACCTCGCCCATCCACGGAGGAATTTACGCAAATTGCGCATTTTAATATTCCACCTTTGGATTGCGCTCACACCCACAACCGGTTGCAACCATATCTTTTTAACCAGATCATCAAAACCTTCCCACAACAGCCATCTGATACGTCTCAAACGTATCTATAATTTTGATGTTCCATGCTTGTTTTATACCAATTGCTACATGTTTTGCATCTACTTTATATCACTTTTATACATTTTTTGGGACTAACCTATTAACAAGATGCCGAAGTGCCAGTTCCTGTTTTCTGCTGTTTTTGTATTCCAGAAAAGCTAGTCTGGAATATTCTCGGAATTGGACAAAACTATACGGGGGTCCCTATTTTTCCAGAACACGCCTGACGGAGCGAAGGAGCAGCAGAGGAGGGCCACCAGGAGGCCACAAGCACCTAGGGCGCGGGCCCCCCTTCTACCGCGCCTAGGGTGGTGTGGGCCCCTCGGGGGTCCGCAGCCACCGCCCTTTCGTCTACTTATTCCCCCCGACGCGAAAACCCTAAGTACCTGAGCAAATATCCACGAAAAGATCCAGAGACGCGTCGTCAACCTAGCTCGGAGGGTTCAGAACCTCTTCCCGGCATCCTGCCGGAGAGGGGAATCGTCACCGGAGGCTTCTACATCAGGTTGTGTTTGCTGGGATCCATGATGAATATTGAATATTATGTCAAGTTGTTTATCAATCTATCTTATATGTTATTTAAGATCTTGCATGCTTTCCGTTACTCGTAGATGCTTTGGCCAAGTAGATGCTTGTAACTCCAAGAGAGAGTTTATGCTAGATAGTGGGTTCATGTCTCCGTTTAACCTGGGACAGTGACAGAAAGTTCTATGGTTGTGGATGTGCTGTTGCCACTAGGGATATATGTGTTAAAGTCCCTCCTGGGTTCATGCCCTCCTGGGTTGTCATCCGAGTCCCCCGTTGGTATTAAGTTGCAAGCAACGGATAATTGCATTAAGTAAAGTGCGTAATGTAAACAAACACATATGTCCGTGGACATAGCATCGTTAGGACTTTCTGTCACTGTCCCAGGTTAAACAGAGACATGAACCCACTATCTAGCATAAATACTCTCTCTTGGAGTTACAAGCATCTACTTGGCCAAAGCATCTACGAGTAACGGAAAGCATGCAAGATCTTAAATAACATATAAGATAGATTGATAATCAACTTGACATAATATTCAATATTCATCGGATCCCAGCAAACACAACATGTAGCATTACAATAATATGATCTTGATCATGTAGGGCAGCTCACAAGATCTAAACATGATGGCACAAAGTGGAGAGAAAACCATCTAGCTACTGCTATGGACCCGTAGTCCAAGGATGAACTACTCACGCATCACTCCGGAGGCAGGCATGGCGATGTAGAAGCCTCCGGTGACGATTCCCCTTCCGGCAGGGTGCCGGGAAGAGGTTCTGAACCCTCCGAGCTAGGGTTGACGACGGCGGCGTCTCTGGAACTTTTAGTGGATTTGCTCAGGTACTTAGGGTTTTCGCGTCGGGGGAATAAGTAGGCTAAAGGGCGGCGGCTGCGGACCCCGAGGGGCCCACACCACCCAGGCGCCGGCAGAGGGGGGAACCGCGCCCTCCTGGCGTGTGGGCCCTGGTGGCCCTCCTCTGCTGCTCCTTCGCTCCGTCAGGCGTGTTCTGGAAAATAGGCACCCCATGTAGTTTCGTCCAATTCGAGAATATTTCCAGACTAGCTTTTCTGGAATACAAAAACTGCAGAAAACAGGAACTGGCACTTCGGCATCTTGTTAATAGGTTAGTCCCAAAAATGTATAAAATTGATATAAAGTAGATGCAAAACATGTAGCAATTGGTATAAAACAAGCATGGAACATCAAAAATTATAGATACGTTGAGACGTATATCAGCATCCCCAAGCTTAGTTCCTATCGTCCTCGAGTAGGTAAACGATAAAAACAAGATAATTTTTTAGGTGACATGCTACTATCATAATCTTGATATAATACTGCAAGGCACATCTAAATGAATGAAGTGATCCAAGTCAATGGTCTATAATTTGCTATCAAATAGATATGAGTAAACCATGAATCACACAAGCTAAACGTTTTCATGAATAGTACTTTCGAGACAAGTATCAAACAATTTTGCATAAGTGTTAACTCATAAAGCAATAGTTTCTAATAAAAGGTATTTAATCAACACAAAGGAAGAATTTAGTTTCAGCATTGCTTCAACTTTCAACATATTTATCTCATGGATATTGTCAACACAAAGTAGTATAACAAGTCCAATACATTGCATATAACGCATGTTGTAACAAAGTTGACACTAGTGTTTGCTTGTGGAAGACAGAAAGAATAGGAAAACTGACTCAACATAAAAGTAAAAGAAAGGCCCTTCGCAGAGGGAAGCAGGGATTAAATCATGTGCTAGAGCTTTTAAGTTTTTGAAAGCATATAGAGATTGCATAAAATATTTGATACTCCTCCCAACCTTGCTAACACAAGCCATGGCTAACCGAATCCTCGGGTGCCTTCCATCAATCACATACCATGGAGGAGTATCTATTTTTGAGAGGTGTTTGTTAATTGTCAACGAATGGTAGCGGGTGAGAACAGTATTCTACCTGTCGAACGGACTTTTAAGAGCGGCTCCCATGAAGGACGTTATTTCTACCAGCAAGGCAGATCATCCCTCTTTCTCTTTGGTTTACACACATTCAGGTATTTCACTGTTTGTCATTGCTTACTGATGAATCGGGCAAAAGTGTGAAGAGAATTAATTGGTTAAATTTGTAATTAATTAGGAATGGGCACCCGTTGCCAGCTCTTTTTGCATGTTATTGGATAAGCGGATGTATATGCCACTAGTCCAGGTGTAAAAGTCCACTCGACAAATAGAATAAAGAATAACCACACTAATTCCTCATGAGCTAGTAAACATTGACACAAAAAGGGAATAATAACATTTTGAATAATTTAAAGGTAGCACATGAAAAATTTACTTGGAGTGGCAAGGAAATACCACATATAGGTAGTTATGGTGGACACAAATGGCATGGATTTTGGCTCAAGGATTTGGATGCACGAGAAGCATTCCCTCTCAGTACAGAGTTTAGGCTAGCAAGGTTATGTAAGCAAACAAGAATATCAACCGTACACCAAGTTTTATATGACAAACATATTGCAAACGTTATAAGACTTCATACCGTCTTCCTTGTTAACCAAACCCTGTTGTTAGAAAATATCTAGACCTTAGAGGTACCACTGATGCAAACCAAATTTTCAACAAGCTTTACGGTAGTTCTTCACTAATAGGCTTAACTCATGTGATGCACAATTTTCAACAAGCTTTAGGTAGTTATCCATTTTAGTGATCTACAAGATTAAGCAAGTTTTTCCTTATACCAATTATCACATGCAACATTTTCTGAACCAACCAAATACCAATCAATTTATTTCATCAACTCTCCAAACAAATATAAGTGAAGCAAGAGAGTACTTTCTACAAAAGAAAGCTAATAGCTCTAACAAGAGATACATGATAAACAGGAGCTAAAAGCTGAACAGCGCTAGATATGAATAATCAACAAATATAAGTGAAGAATAGGAGTATTTCTCATGAAAAAGCGGAGCGTGTCTCTCTCCCAATCAAGATGCTAGGGTCCAGTCAAGATTTATTGAAAATAAAAATGCAATACTGAAAATAAAAAAAGCACACAGACGCTC